>CAUYQV010195482.1:0-20527 GCA_963574575.1 Galagoides demidoff
TTGTGGCGGGCGCCTGTGGTCCCAGCTACTTGGGAGGCAAAGGCAGGAGACTTGCTTGAGCCCAGGAGTTGGAGGTTGCTATGAGCTGTGATGCCATGGCACTCTACCCAGGGGGATAGCTTGAGGCTCCGTCTCAAAAAAAAAATAAAAAAAAAAAATAATAATCTTCATTCTCAAACATATTAACTCGCAAATACATTTAAGATTAAAATATGAATCAAATTAGTGCTTACCTAATTTATCATTATAACATCCATAATTGTTCAGCATGATTGGTAAGAATTATTTTTATAATGAGTACTAGAACTCTCTTAGAATTAAAAAAAAGCCATTCATTATAATGTTTTCTTCATTGAATTTTTTTAAATTATAACTGATACTTATTAGATATATAATCTCAACTTTCTTAGCCACGAGGGAATCTGTCCCATTCTGTATCTGTCAGGCTGAATTCTGTTTAACACTAGTCTGTTAGAGGATTTAATAGGTATTCTGGGGAAGGCTGTTTTGATTAAATAAATTTGGAAAACTTAACAGTAATCCTCTTTGGGAAGATGACATACAGTGTGCATTTTAAATGCTCCAGTGATCCATGTATTAGAGAGATTTGTTTAAATGTGTTTAACCTAGCATTTTCCTTTTTGGTGGGATATCCCTTGATATTTCAACAGACATTAGGATTCTGAGGAACACATTTTGGGAAGCTCTATGCTAGATTAAGGTGATTTAAGGAATGTCTCTATTTTGTTAAGTTAATATTTATATTCTTGGGATGTTGAAAAGAATGAGAATACTGAAATATGTGTTAAGCTTTCCTATTACTTTACATATTTTATTAATACTGAAAAATTATATCAGCTGAAGAATTACTTGTATTGGTCAATTATAACACTTTTGTTCTTAATGATTTGTTAGATAATTCGAACCTTTCATGTTCATTGATTAGATCAAATTAAACCTGAATCTACTTATTGCCAAGTGCATTTGAAAATGTCAAGTTGTTATAAGAAGATACATAGAAATTAGAAATATAATTTTTTGTTGGTTAATTATGAAAACTTTTAAAATTAAAGGTAAATGATGCGGTCTAATACGCTTGACATGAAGGAAGTACGTTTTCATTTAGTAGTAAAATTTTAGACTCTTTATCTTTTTATGGGTGTCTTGTCATCTAATGTATTTAGCCCCTTCTTAATGGCAGACACTGTTCTAGGTCATTTTCTTTTAGGACACTTCTATTCTGTTATTGAATAATTATATTTACATACCTATTTATTATGTCAAAATGTGTTTGAAAGTCTGGAATTGGGTTTAACTTCATCATTCCATACAATGCCTTTGGAGAGGTAAGATTATGTACAAGACTTTTGTTCCCTAAAGAAACATAGTTTAATGATCTAAAGTTTTGAATGGAAAGTTATTAAGTTAGTATTTATGAAATCAAAAGCATTTCAAGTATTTAGTTTATGCAAGTCTTTATATTATATGTCCTACCCTGATTTAACAGGTGAAGTGGACATTTTTATATGGCTGGCTCAGCCAAGTAACTCATTTGGATGAAGGACTGGTGCAAATTTGTCCAAATATATAAGCATCACATAAAGAAAAATGTCTTCCACAGACTGTACCCTCATTTTTCCAGGAATTTGTGTGGTTGGACATAGTGGGAACCAGTTTAAAAAGTGGGGACTTCTGCTTTCAGGAAGATGGAGTAGATGTACATTGCCCTATTCCTCCTGCTAAAACAACTGAAAACCTTGAACATTATATATAAAATAAACATAAGAAGACTCTGAAAGGTGGAGAGAAGGCATACAAACTAGGGACCTCAGCACCCAAGAAATGACATGGTGGTGAGTTCCATGGGTTTTCTTTTTGCCTAATAGATCCCAAACTTGGAGCTGAAGAAGCTGGCAACCTGGAAACAGTACTGGGCACAAACTAAGAAAGCCTTCTCTCTTTAGCTGAAGGACCAGGAAAGGGACAGATTAGCAAGTAAGAAAATAGACAATAACTGGTCTGTTCTAGCCAAACACCACAAAAAAAGTGTGGCCCCACCTCAACTCATGCCGGCCACAGAGGAGTGAGTGAACCTGGACTGCCAGCCTCATAGCATTGTCACAAGGCTCAGTGATACTCTCTAATTCCTCTTCCCCACCTCTCACTGGGAGGGTTTCACAGAACACTAAGTAGGAAGCCAAGACCGTCACCCTGCCAGGCAATAACAAACCTCCCCACCACCATTGCCTGTTCCCCTGGTTCACTGTCATTAGGAACCACATGAGGAACCTGGCCTTCTACCCTCACCTGATAGTAATGAGGTACTCCATCTCCCTACTGGCATGATGTCAGAGGAGGCTAGTAGAGTGTCACGATGTTCACAGCCTCACAGGTCATGAGGCCAGTTCCCTCCTGTCTGTGGTATCAGTGTTGGCCAGAAGTGGAGCAGTAATGAAATGCTACTGACTCTTACAGCCTAGGTTCTATCAGCAGAGAATTCCTGCCCCTGCCCAGCAATAATGAGGAGCCCCCTCTCCTCCTCAGGTAGTAACAGAAGTCGAGTGGGAAACCTGGATTTCTAAATCTACCTGGGACTACTAAGGCAGACCCCCTTCTGCAGCTGGAGCAGTGCCAAAGGAAGCCAGCTAAACAAGAAGATTTAAATAGAGTCCAGAATCTCATAATACCCCAAATGTTCAGATTTCAATCAAAAATTTTAGTTTGAACTAAAAAAGAAAATCCAGACATAAACACTGAAATGACAGATATTAGAATTATCTGAGAAATATTTTAAGGAAGCCATCATAGAAGTACCTAAATGAGCAATCCCAAACACAACTGAAAATAAATAAGAACACAGAAAATTTCTGGGAAGAAATAACAGTTTTATATCTATCTAAATGGAAATTTAGAACTGTAAAATGCAATACTTAGGGAAATAACCTTAGTCAACAGGAGAATGAAGGCGACAGAAGAAAGAATTGGTGAACTTGAAGATGGAACAATAAACATTACCCAATCTAAACAGCAGAAAGAAGATAGACTGATAAAAAGAAAAGATCCTCTGGGACCTATGAGACTGTGACAGAAGGTTTAACAGCGTTTTGGCATCCTTGGAGGAAAAGGACATTCTGAAGGCATGTACAAAGAATGGCTAAAAACTGACTGCACTCCACAAAAGGCATAAACCTACAGATCTAAGAAGCTGAGTAAAGCCCAAACTGAGTAAGCCTAAAGAACTCTACATAACCAAACTTACAAAAACCAAGCAGCAAGAGAGGCAAAATACCTTTCTGATAGGGGAAAGGCACTTTGATTTCTCACAAGCAGATTTTTCCTCAAAAACAGTGGAGACTAGAAGAAAATGGCACCATTTATCCAGTATTAAAAGAAAAGAACTAAAAAAAACAGAGCCTTTATACTTAGTAAAAATATTCTTTAATAGTGAAGAGATTAAATTTTCAGATAAGGGAACATTAAGTGACTTTGTCACCAACAGACTTATCCTTACAAAATGGCTAAAGAAAGTTCTCTAAACAGGAAGGAAATAGGAGGACTGCTCTTTGAACATCGGGACAGATGGAACAACAAGGTAAACAAAAATAATGGGTGAATACAGTAGGCTTTTCTCCTTTTCCTGAGTTTTCTAAATTATGTTTCGTAGTTGAACCAAAATTATTATGACACTGTCTAATGTGGTTCTAAATACAGTAGAACCTCTGTAAGTTGACCATCCAAGTAACTGTAATAAACTAGTCAACATACAGAGGTGGCCAACATAAGGTACTAGGCCTGCTTTACTGATACATACATGTGATGTGTGTCCAGTCTGTGAGAATTAGGTCAACCTAACGTGGTCAACTGTGGTCATTCTGCTGTATATATAGAAGGGATAAAAGACAATTATATCATCAGCAGGAGGAGGTATAAAGCCATAAAGGGAGATTTCTATACTCAAACCGGTAAAAGAATGACACCAATAGACTCAATTTTATATATATGTATATGTTTTATATATACAGAGGGTGCCAACAAAAAGTATACTCATTTTAAGAGATATTGTTTCATGTATTACTCTTTACTCTTTAAAGTTGAATTGAAGATACAGTTATTGGTCATGTGTACCTAGACACATTCATTTTACCCACTCTTTGTACACTTTTTGGGAATGATCAATTTTACTTCTAACAAGATCTCTTAAAAAGTGTATACATCTTTTTTTGATACCCTCTGTGTGTGTGTATGTGTGTGTGTATATACACAATGTAACAACTAGAGCACCACTGAAAAAGAGATACACTCAAAAATACCCTAGATTAATCAAACTAAAAATTCGAAAATATGTTCATGTTACCCACAGGAAGGCAGGAGAAAGTAAATGGAGAACTGAAAATCAGAAAATCAACAACTAAAAAATAGCATGGAATACCTAATTTAATTAAATGTAATGGTCCAAATATACCAAGTGAAAGTGAGAGATTGGCATAATAGTTAAAAAAAAAAAAAACCCAGTGGTATGTTATCTGTAAGAAACTCTATTCAAATACAGTCATATGTCACGTCATGATAGGATTACATTTTAAGAGCTGCGTTGTTAGACAATTTCATCATTGTGTGAACATCATCAAATGTACTTTGCACAAACTTTGATGGTGGTCTAGCCTCCTCTACACCTTGGCTACCTGTACAGTGTGTTACTGTACTGATTACTGTAAGTAGTTATAACTCATCAGTATCTGTGTAGAAAAGATACAGTAAAATGCAGTATGAAAGATAAAAAATGGTGCAGAGGTAGAGGATGCTTAAAGTAAATTGCTCTAGGTTTTTAGTGAGTGGTGAGTGAATATGAAGGCCTAAAACTGCATGCTACGGTATACTTAGGATTCATTATATTTATTAAAAAAACAATTTTTATTTTCTTTAAAAATAAATTAACTAGGCATGGTGGCTCACACCTGTAATCCTAGTACTGTGGAAGGCTGAGGCAGGTTGCTTGAGCTCAGGGGTTTGAGACCAACCTGAGCAAGAGTGAGACCCTGTCTCTTAAAAAAAGAAAAAATGGCTAGGTATTGTGGTGGGTGCCTGTAATCGCAACTACTTGAGAGGCTGAGGCAAGAGGATCGCCTGAGCTTAAGAGTTTCAGGTTGCTGTGAGTTATGATGTCACAACACTCTATCAAGGGTGACAAAGTGAAATTCTGCTTTAAAAAATAATTAGTTAATTAACCTTAACTTCCTGTACCTCTTTAACTTTTATATAATTTTTTTAACTTTTTGATTCTTTTGTATTATAGCTTAAAATTCAAAAACATACATCTGAATAAAAATGTTTTCTTTATATTCTTAAAGATTTTTTCTATTTAAATTTATTTTTATTTTATTTTATATTTAACTTTCTGAACTTTTTTGTTAAATGCTAAGACACAAACATGTGCATTAGGCTAGGGCCTAAACAGGGTCAGGATTATCCTATGACTATGTCTTCCACCTCCACATCTTGTCTCACTAGAAGGTCTTCAGGGGAACTAGCATACACGGGGCCATCATTTCCTATGATAACAGTGCTTCTTCTGGAGTATTTCCTGAAGGACCTGCTTGAGGCTTTTTATAATTAACTATATATAAGAGGTTGAACGGTTAAGTTCACAAACATTGTAGAAAAAGTGCTACATACCTCATTGCTGAATATCATTATGGTCCCCTTTGAAGTAATCTCCTTGGAGTACACTCTAAAATAACAATAAAAAGTATAGAGAAATATAGTTTTTTTCTTATTATCAAGTATTTTGTACCATATATAATTGTATGTCTCACACTTTCATGTGACTAATAGCACAGTGGGTTTGCTTACACCAGCATTACCCCAAGCACATGAATGATGCATTATGCTACTATGTTAGAATGGCTGTGACCTCCCTAGATGATAGGAGTTTTCAGCTCATAATCTTATAGGATCACTGTCATATATGCAGTTTGCCATTGACCAAAACATGATTATGTGGTTTATGACTGTGTATTGGTTATAGGCAGGTTGGAAGTAAAAGGATGAAAGAGGATGTATTGTGTAAATATTATTCAAAAGAAATCAGGAATGGCTCTATTAAGATCAGATAAAGAAGAATTTAGAGCAAAGAAAATTACCAGAGATAGGGGGATATTATACAGTGAAAAACAGGTCAGTCAAGGAAGTCAGCAATCTTAAATGTGTATTCATTGAGTAATGGCTGCAAATACATGAAGGAAAAACTGTCAGAACTAAAAGGAGAAATAGGCAAATCTATAATTATAGTTGAAGACTTCAGCAACCCTCTTTCATCAAATGATCGAACCTCTACCAGGAGTGTCCAACCCGTGGGCCGCATGTGAATTATGTGAGAACTATTTTGCTTATCTGTGGTATGGGATATCCCAAAAATTATGCATGGACCTTTTTTTTGCTCATCAGCTTTTATTAGTGTTTGTGTATTTAATGTGTAGTCTGAGATAACTTCTTCCTGTGTGTAGCAGACAAGAAAAAAGGTTGAACACTGGGCGGCACCTGTGGCTCAGTGAGTATATACTAAGGACGACTGTTTCAAACCTGGCCCTGGCCAGACTGTAACAGCAACAAAAAAAAATAGCCAGGTGTTGTGGCAGGGCCTGTTGTCCCAGCTACTTGGAAGGCTGAGGCAAGAGAATTGCCTAAACCCAAGAGCTGAAGGTTGCTGTGAGCTGTGATGTCACAGTACTCTACCGAGGGCAACAAAGTGAGACTCTTACCTCTTTAAAAAAAAAAAAAAAATTTTTTTTTTTTTTTTTTTTAGACAGAGCCTCAAGCTGTCACCCTGGGTAGAGTGCTGTGGCATCATAGCTCATAGCAACCTCCAACTCCTAGGCTCAAGTGATTCTCCTGTCTCCGCCTCCCAAGTAGCTGGGACCACAGGCACCCGCCTCAACACCTGGCCATTTTTTGGTTGCAGCCATCATTGTTGTTTGGTGGCCCGGGCTGGATTCGAACCCACCAGCTCAGGTGTATGTGGCTGGTGCCTTAGCTACTTGAGCCACAGGCACCAAGCAAAAAAAAAAAAAAATGTTGAATACTCCTGACAGAAGTATCAAAGATACAGAGTAATTCAATAATAACCTCCTCAAACTAATTAACATTTATAAAGTGCTCCACTCAGTATACATTCTTTTCAAGTGCCCGTGAAATAACATATCAGGATAGATCATATATGCTGAGCTATAAAACAAACTTGCAGACTTAAAATCATAGAATGTATGATATTTCTAATCACATTGAAATCAGATTAGAAATTAATAACAAACACTGTTGGGAAATAACACAGCTTCTAAATATTCCATGGGTCAAAGACAAAGTCTCCAGGGAAATTTAAAAACACTCTGAACTTAATGAAAATATACCATCAATTTTTTTTTTGAGGCACAGCTAAAGCACTGCTGAGAGGGAAATTTGCAGCATTGTACACAGTAAAAAAGAGGAAAACTTCCAAATCAAGAATCTTAAGCTTCTACCTAACTTGGAAAAAGAAGAACAAAAGAAACCCAAAGCAACAAGAAGGAAGGAGATAAGGATGAAAATAGCAGAAATCAGTGAAGTGGAAAACAGGAAAATAGTAGAGAAAAATAAACCAAAGAGCTGATTTTTTTTTTTTGGAAAGATCAATAAAATTGAAAAACCTATAGTGAGACAGAGAAAAAGAGGAGACAAAAATTTCCAGTATCAGGAATGAAAAGGATGTCACTATAGATTTTTCAGACATCAAAAGGATAATAAGGGAATGTAATGAAAAACTCTGTACATGTAAATTTGACAGCTTACGTAAAATGAACCAATTCCTTCAAAGCATAAACTACAACTCACCCGGAAGTAATTAGATAACTTGAATACCCCTATAGCTGTTAGGGAATTAAATTTATAATTAAAAACCTTGTAAAGGAAATCTCCATGTCTGGATTGTTTCACTAGATATGTGTACCAAACATCTGAAGAATAATGAACACACAGTTATGCACATTTTCTTTAAAAAGAAAAAGAAGAGTAGGAGGAAAGAACTTTCCTAATTTGTTTTCTGAAGCTATTTTTAACCTGGTACTAAACCAGACAGAACAGTTTAAAAATAAAAAGACCGCTATTCCTCATCCATATAGATGAGAATCTTCTTACCAAAATATTAGCAAGTGAAATTAATCAATATGTAAAAAGAATAATACACTATGACCAAGTAGGGTTGATTTTAAGGATTCAGCGTTGACCAATATTCAAAAATCAATGTGTGTAACATTAACAGGCAGAAGAACATTCATAAGATTGTATCATTGATTTAGAAAAAGCACTTGACAAAATTTAGTATTCTACCATGACAGTAACTTAGAAATGTAGGAATAAAGGGAAGTTTCCCCTACTTAATAGAAATCATTCAGAAAACCTATAGCTAACATCACACTTGAAGAACTGAATGCTTTCCCCCTAAGGGATGTCAAGGTTGTGTAAGCAAGGTTGTCTGCCCTCCCAACTCTTAACTCATTATAGTACTGGAGGCTCTATCCAATATAATAAGGCAAGAAGAAGAAATAAAAGGCATACCAATTAAAGGAAGAAATAAAATGCTTATATTTTTAGGCTAGATGATTGTCTATGTAGAAAATTCCAACCCCATCTACAAAAGCCCTTTGAGCTATTAGTAATAAGTGAGTTCAGCAAGGTAGGAGGATAAAGTGAAACATAAAATAACAATTATATTTCAAGATACTGGCATTGAACATATGAACAATGGAATTAAAAATACATCACAATTTACAGTTTTGCAAAAAAGTAAAACTTAGATGGCAATCAAAACATGTACTACACCTGTGTGCTGTGCTGAAAACTACAAAAAACTTCAAAAAGATTGTTAAGTGAAATAAGCCAGGCTCAGGAAGACAAATATCACATGTTCTCAGTCATGTGGGAGCTAAAAAAGCTGAGCTCCTAGAAGTAGCAGAGTGACAGTTACCAGAGGTTGGGAAGGATGTGTTTGGAGGGAAGGGGGGAAGAAGAGAGGTAATGGGTGCAAACATACTATTAGCTAGAAGAAACAAGTTCTAGTGATTGCCAGCACAGTAGGGTAACTATAGTTAATACATTATGTATTTCAAAAAAGATTTGAAATGTGTCCAATAGAAATGATAGTTGTTTGAGGTGCCAAATATCCTAAATGCCATTCTGTGCATGGATCACAATTTCAGATGTACCCCAGGAATGTGTACAAATGTTATGAATTTAAAAAAGTTCTTGAAATATTTAAATAAAGAGACATATTGTGCTCATTGATTGGAAGATTCAGTATAATAAAAGTATCACTTTCCCCTTAGATTACATTGTCTTAACGCAATTCCTATCAAAGCCCAGCAATATTTTTTGAGGACATATACAAGCTCATTCTAAAGTTTATATGGAAGGCAAAGAACTAGGATAGTTACAAGAAGTATGAGAAAGAAGAATGAAGTGGGAGGAATCATTCTACCCTATTTGGAATAGAATACTACATAGTAATTAAAAGATTTTATTTAGCTACAGTAATCAAGACTGTGTGGTATTGGCAAAGAGATAAGCAAATAGACCCATGGAAGAGATGAGAAAACCTAGGAATAGGTGCATGCAAAAGATCCCTAATTGATTTTTTTTTTGAGACAGAGTCTCACTAGGTTGCCCTCAGTAGAGTGCTGTGATGTGACAGCTCACAGCAACCTCAAACTCCTGGGCTCAAGCAATTCTTTTGCCTCCGCCTCCCAAGTAGCTGGGACTACAGGTGCCTGCCACAACTTCCAGCTTTTTTTTTTGGTTGCAATCGTCATCGTTGTTCAGCAAGCCCAGGCCGGGCTCAAACCCATGAGCCTTGGTGTATGTGGCTGGCACCCTACTCACTGAGCTACAGGTGCTGAGCCATCCCTAATTGATTTTTGACAAAGGCACAAAAGCAATTCAGTGGAGAAAGGATGGTATTTTCAGCAAATGCTGCTGGAACAATTAAACATCCATATCACAGAAATTAAAGTGGATCACAGACTTCAATGTAAAACTAAATGACTATTTTTTTAAAATGACTTTTTTAAAAAGAAGAAAATCTTACAGATCTAGAACTAAGCAAAGAGTTTTTAGCTTTGATACCAAAAGTAAAGTCTACAAAAGGAAAAACTAACAAGTTGGACCTCATCAAGATTAAAAACATTTGCTACCTGAAAGTCCAAGTGATAAAGATGAAAAGAGAAGCTACAGACTGTAAGAACATACTTGCAAACCTGATGTATTTACAGTCTGACAAAGGACTCATATGTAGAATATATAAAGAATTCTCAAACACATCAGTTAAGAAAATTCAAATAATTGGCAAAAGACAAAACAGCAATTCATCAAAGAGGCTATACATATGTCAAATACAGAGAAGATGCTTGGTATCACTAGCTATCAATGATAATGCAAATTGAAACCAAAAATGAGTACATGTATGTTATTAGTTACCCACCAGATGGCTAACATAAAAATAATGACAGCATGAAAGCTGGTGACAATGTGGAGAAACTGAATCACTCAATACATTGCTGATGGGAATGTGAAATATTATATATATAGGTAGTGTCTTATAAGACTATGCAATTACCATAAGCCCAGCAATTGCACTCTTGATTATTTATTCCAGAGAAATGAAATTTAAGTTTACACAAGCACCTGTACACAGATGTTCAAAATGATTCAAAAACTGGAATCAACTGAGATTTTCCTCAACAAGTGCACAGTGTAACCAATTAGGGTCCATGCAAACCATGGAATGCTACTCAGTAATAAAAAGAAAAGAAACAAACTCTTGATACACACAAGAACTTGAATGGTATTCAGGGAATTATGATGAGTGAAAAAAGCCAATCCCCCAAAGTTACATACTTTATGATTTCATTTATGTAATTTATTTTTTGATATTGACATTTTATAACTGGGGGACAGTTGAGTCATTAGCAGAGCTTATGGATTTGGTGGGTCAGAGAAAGGACATGTCGGTGGTTGTGGCTGTAGAAGACCAGTACAAGGTATCCTTGTGTAGGAACTGTCTCTTAACTGTGTTGGTAGATACATCAACCTATACAAGTGATAAAGTTGTGTAGAACCTAACACATATACACAGACAGATAAATGAATACACCCAAACTGGGAAAATCTGAATAAGATAAATGGGTCATACACAGTGTAAATGTCAGTATCATGCTTATTATATTATGGTATGGTTTTGCAAAATGTTCCTATTAGAGAAAACTGGACAAAATATATAAGTGATCTCTGTAATATTTCTTACAATTAGATGTGACTTTGCAGTTATCTTAAAAATTACAATACAAAAGTAAATGCCTTAGGTAACAGTGTCCAATTGAAATAATAACATATATGTCATGGTAAAGATAGCTGAATATATCTGTAAGGAAAATATGTCATTGTATATCAATAGCACAACATAGTTTAATAATCAAAATCAGGAAGTATTTCTCAGTGGTAGTTCCAATTTATCTTTTTTTGTTCAATCTAAAAAAATAAAGTATATTTTAATACCCACTTCTCCATTTAAAATAAAACAGACTTTGAATGATGGAGAAAACATTTACATAGAAAATAGGTTAACTGTAAAAAAAATAACTTTTTTTTTTGTTTTTGTTTAAAACAAAAATCATGCCCAACTGCATTTGAAATTGTAAAGTATCTAACTTTAGGGGATTGGCTTTTTTCACTTAACATAATTCCCTAGATATCTGTTCAAGTTCTTGTGTGTATCAAGAGTTTGTTTCTTTTTTATTACTGAGTAGTATTTCATACTTATGAAATCATAAAATGTGTAACTTTTGAGGATTGTCTTTTTTTCATTCCTCATAACTCCCTGGATATCCATTCAAATCCTTGTGTGTATCAAGAGTTTATTTCTTTTCATTGCTGAGTAGTATTCCATGGTTTACATATACCATGGACAAATCTGGGTTGATTCTGGTTTTTGAATCCTTTTAACAGTGCATAGGTTGTACTGTGCATAGATTATCTCCATTAGCTCTGAAATTGGGGTGGTAAGCTGTTCTGTTTGTGTGTGTTTGTTCATAGTACAATGTTTATAATATTTTGTTCCATTTCTGTGGTCTACAACCTATTTTTTGATACCTAAATATAATTTGTCATGATGTTTAGTTATTGCACTTGACTTATGACATTAAGTACAGCTAATTGCATGTAAGCACATTATTACATAAATTATTTGTTGAGTGGATGATTTGAAGCTCATTTTTGTAACTGATTACTCTTATTTATAATTATCTTGGTGACAACCTCTTAGAAAGCTAGAATAAGGAAACTATAGAATATACAAGGTGGCCATAAAGTTTGTGTGAAATTTAAAATAGTTTAACATAGGAGATTACACACAAACTTTATGAACATGCTGCATTAACATAGTTTCAACTGGTTTCTGGGTCTGAAGGATATTGGCAGCTGCCTAAATTTGAGTATCTTCACATATCCCCGTAAAAAATACATGGACTAAAAGCAATACAAAAGAAAAACCCAGCTAGCACTAGTAGGAGATGGAGAACACCACCTAATTCTACCAGAGCTTCCACTGCTGCCGTGAGACTGTATATGTGGGAAGTGGAAAGTGGGAAGAGACTCCATGAAAAAAAGGATAAGGAATGATGATGTTGGTCCACAGAGTTATACCAGTGGAGAACATGAGAGGAAAGGAAAATTAAGGCTCCTGCAAAAATGAAAGAAGACACCAGGCTTTCTCATTACCAAAATAAACTATACTTCACAAACAGACAGAGAAGGTGCTCTAAGACTAAAGAGTGCAGCACACAACTAGAGGAAAATCCAATATACACAACATTGTTGTCAGAAGAAAGGGGAAAATCTTTATTAAAGCATTTCAGCTAATGAACATCATCTTGCCTTTCCCTCTTTCCCCTAAAAACCTCAGAAAGATAACCACAGACATTCTCACATCAGGAAAATAGGACCTGCTTTCCCAATTTAAAGAGAGAAGTGGAGGAGGAGGCACAAAGATTAGGAAGAAATGCAATGAGAGTTCATTTAAACTCAGGAAGAAACTGAAGAAAAAACAAAACTATCTTAGAAATGAAAATGAAATTACAGAATGCACAACTGAATAGAAAGAATAAAAATCAAATGAGGGACAGCAAATGAAAATGAAATAAAGATGTATAAAAAGGCTCTCAGAGGAAATGACTGCAAGGAATGACCAGCACAGGAAGTCTAACATAATTGGAGTCTGTGAAGAAGACAAAACAAGCAGTGGAAAAAACTAATGGTTAAGCTATAATTCAGAAAAACTTCCTGGGAATAGGGAAATGTTACATCTACCTTTTGAAGAACCCACCATGACCTGGAATGATGAACTCTGACACCTATTTTAGTAAACTAGCAAAGATGAATTGGGCTGGCGTCACACTTGTGAAGAGCAGCATGCAAATCATGGCCACAGAGTAGAGATTTTAAGAGACTCAAGGAAAGAAATTACAAGCCAAAGTATGATATCCAGCCAAGCTTTTCTTCAGTTATGAGGGCTGTACAAAAGCAATTTTAAACATTCAAGAACTCATTGGATATCGTATCCAGGAGCCCTTGAGAAACTTAGTAGAGGATGAACTCAAGAGATCACTGGGTAGCCTTCAGCAAAAGAGCTGTGAGCTATTAAACTACAGAACCTAAGTACAACAAGGATGAAGACAAAGGTAGAAGGACAGTATGAAATGTTATATGTTGGACAGAGTAGAAAGAACACCACGTTTAAAAAGAAGAGAAAGGGAAAGAATAAGATCAGACTGTGTGACAAAGCATACCATTTGAAACTGCAGACAGGACATCAAAAAGCTTAACTAAGAGTAAAAGCAGAAGAGAAATAAAAGGGATTAGGGGAACTAACCGAAGAATAAGTGCAAAAGTAACTAGTAGAACAATTATTACTAACCTTGCTAACTACCAAAAGAAAATGCAAAAATGTAGCAAAGAAATTACATTGAGAAAGGAACTTGGTAACTATTTGCTAATATACACAGTACTTATATGATAGTGTCTGAGACAGAAACCAAGCATACCATTCGTATTAACTGAGTAGGTTTAAAGTACCTATGAAGAGAAAAAGATTTTCAAACTGGCTTTTAAAGCAAACATCCTATTAAAATGTGATTTAGGCAGGAATACATTAGTGGATGTTAAAATCAAGAGTGGAAAGTTAGGTAAGACTCAGAATTTTTGCTTTGTCTTCAAATATGTCCTTACAGATTGCTTATCAGCTGCAAGGGGAAAAATGATAACCATATGTTAAAAAGCTGGGTAACACCTTGCCCAGATGATTAAAGTTATATAGCCAATGAGGACGTTAGCAACATGATAGGCTGCTACTGTGGTCCCTTTAGAAGGGCACATCATTACTTCATATGGTAGTCTAGTATAGAACGTATAAGATGAATCTAATAATCAGACAAACCCAAATTGTGGAACATTTTATATCATAACTGGTTTCTGTTTTTTAAAAAAATACCAATGTCATGAAAGAAACAACTCTGGGACTATTCCAGATTAAAGGACTCTAAAGAGACAGCCATATGAAATCTGTGACCCCAGATTGGATTCTGTCCTGAATGGGGAGAAATGCTATAAAGGACATTATCTGAGTAATTGATGGAATTGGAATGTGAAATGACCAAGTATTTTATCAGTACTAAGTTTTCCTGAATCTGGTAACTGTACTACTTGTATAAGAATGTCCTTATTCTTAAAAAGTCACATTAAAGTATTAAAACGTAAAGTATGATGTGTAAATTTACTCTCAAAAGGTTCAGAAAAAAGTACTGTTGGTTTAAATGGTTTAGAAAATATAAATGTTGGGGGTGGATAAAATAAAAGTAGCAAAATGTTAAAAAGTTGATGAGTTTGAGTAAAGAGTATTTTGAGAACTCCTTGTTTAACATTTCTCTAAGATTTAAATTATTTTTTTCAAAACAGTCCCAGAGACCAGTGCATATTCACCTAGTTCAGTAAAGTAGAATTCGAGTTAACAATTTTCCCACTTTCTTCCCACCCTCACAGTTTAGATATTGAGTGTTTTACCAGTTCAAATTAGCTCTATTTGGAAAGTCTGACAAATTATCAGTCTATGTTAAGTCATAGAGGTAGTTTCTTTGAAGCATTTGTCTCTGATATCTTTTTATAGAATTTATCTTTTTTCAATCTTAAATTATGTTTTTGAGAAAAATATTGGTTTTTAAATGTGTCCTTTCCTATGACCTCCAGTAGAATGCTTGGTCATGTGGAAGAAAACCAGCTATTTGGTTTATTCCCCCATCTGGTACTTTCTTGTTTTCTGTGAACAAAATAGGAGATGGAAGAGTTTAGAAGCTTTGAATACTTTTCCATATCTTTATCTTGTTCCAGAGTGAGCTGTTTCAAATAATATGTGGATAGTAGTTTTAGAAACTTTGCCAGCTATTTTGCAATGAATACCATTTTACCAAATTAAGCTCTTTTATTTATCTTTTGAGGAACAACTTGTTCTTTGTCAAAGGAAGAATATGTGAAATACTTTGTCTTAATGATTCCATTTCTTTTTCTTTATATGTAATAAATATTATCAGTAGTTCTGTGTATATCATGTGTGAAGAAAAGAGAGAACACAGATTAAATTTGCGATTATGCATCCGGTCTTATATATTGTCTCAGTTTTTATTTGAGAAAAAATTATTAAAATCAAAATTTATGCCTACTGATTCTTTAACCGTATTTATACTAAGTTTCCTTCTTCTGCTTTAAGGCTGTGGGGAAAAGAGAACCACATGGTTCTATTAGATGAACAATCCAGGAGCTCTCACTACACATTTCCAAAAGGAGGAACATCTCATACTCAGTGGGAAGGTTGCAGTGTCTTTCAGTCTTTGTAACTAGTGCAGTGGTGGATTACTGGCTGACCCTAACTATAGTGATGAAGGCTGGGTACATGATGTTTAAGTGTCTGGATAATGTGAATTCTTCAGAGGTCAATGTTATTTACCGTGCAGTTTAAAAAAGCAGATTGAAGTGATACACGTAACTGCTTTTTTTACAAGAGGGTTCAAGTCATACATGGCAACTGCTTTTCCTAGAAGTGTGGAATTACTTTCTAATCCATAAGAGTGAGGGTTATTTTTTTTTAAAGATTCTTTAGCCAAACACCACAGAGTAAAGTCAATAAAAGTAGATGTAACTGTTAGGTGTAATACTAAGAAAGAGAAATGCTATCAAAGGCAAACAGATTTTTTTTGGTTAATTTTTATACTGGTAATATTTTGCTGTTGTGTTTCTGGTGCATTTTGAGTTCTACTTGCAACTATTTTGATACTTGCAGTGTTTTTATATTCAAGGCTTTGTCATTAACATAATATTTTAGGTATTTATGAAACAATTTTTTTTTCTAACTAGGAAGAAGCATTGCATGCATTTATTCAACCGGAGATCCTGGATGGTCCCAATCAGTATTTTTGTGAACGGTGTAAGAAGAAGTGTGATGCACGAAAGGTAAATGCCATATAGAAATTAATAGTTAATTATCTGAGATAATATTCAATATTCAGTAGAGTCTACCCCTTTGTTTTTTCAGGGCCTTCGGTTTTTGCATTTCCCTTATCTGCTGACCTTACAGTTAAAAAGGTTTGATTTTGATTATACAACCATGCATAGGATTAAATTGAATGATCGAATGACATTTCCTGAGGAACTAGATATGAGTACATTTATTGATGTTGAAGATGAGGTAAATATTTATTAAATTTTCTTGTTATAAAATGTTTTTCATTGATTCATTTTAGTCATTTTTGAAAGAGCTATTAGGGGTAACAATGATGGCATTTAGACTGTCTTTTTGAAGGAAGCTTTTTCTTTCCTTATTTATTAAGGCTGAATTCTATAAGAAGACTTACTTTATATGAGCTTTTACTGAACACCATATTGCAAATTATATTTTAAATATTTTTACTTGGAGTAACTCATGATGTTCTTTGAAAAGACAATAAGGAGAGGATCTTATGTTTCATAATTTTGTAGTTATTAAAACTAACTAGTTTACAGGTAGCATGCACTTTGTCTTACCTTCAAGGATTAAGGTACCTGGGTAATTCCCACTTAAGGTTTGCTAGTTCTTAAATTGGCTGGGTTAGAAAGCTAGAAAATATAAGGTGTTTTGTCTGTTTTTCTTTTTTAATTAGTTTTTTAAATTTGGAAACTTTATTTAAATAGTTTGAGCAGGAGACTTAGAAGGACACATGTTGTGCTCATCAATTTCTTCCCATTCAATGGCTTCCCAGAATTCTCTGGTTCCTCTAGCTGTACTCAATAAAAGATTTATAACAGTCCACTCTTCTTTTGGAAACTCTTCTGATTTCATCTTTTGGAATATTTATGATCACTTAGCATAGTTACAGATTTATCACTTTGAGACTACCATGAAGCAATTTCTTTATTGAAACTGATGCCTTTTCCCAGCATTCCTGAAGTTTTATTTAGTACTGCCAAGTACTAAAAGGGAATGTGGTATAAAAGAGCACATGTTTGGGGCCTAACTAGGTTTGGGTTCAAAACCTTGCTTTACTACTTGACCTTGAGTGATTCATGTAACCTTTCTAACTTTTCATTTTCCTTATCTAATATCAGAGTAATAAATGTTTTCTTTACAGCTTTTTTAAGGAGGTATTTTAAATAAATGCTCATTAAATGGTAACTATAAGGTGACCACATAACATTTTGGAAGATTTAATTGAAAATAATCTTCAAACACTTAAATTTAAGATAGGATGCCAAAGTATATAAGACTTTGAGAGGAGACATTATTTTTGCAGGATTTATACTTGATAGGGATTCATGTTAGGTCAAGTCTTCTGAATGTGCCGAATGTAAAGAGAAATCTTTTCCAAGGGAAGAAAACCTTGATACAAATTTCGGCAACCTCATTTTAGGAAGTTTTAGGCCTAGTTCTTGGGAGATGTTTTGACTTCATTAGAGTTGTTTTAGGATTACCTTTTTGGACATAATATAGAGTTATAAAGTTGCTTTTCACCTTTGTTTGTCTTTGATACAAACTTTATTGAAGGATGAAGTCTCTATATTAAATATAATGTAATACCTATAACAAAAACTTTGTTCCAAACAAAAAGTTTGTGTTTATTATCTGTATTGCTTGGATGCATCCAGGAACTTCTGTGCAAGGCCTTATACTTACTAAGATCCTGTATCTTTGAGAATTCTCAAACAGTTTAAATAAAAATATTTTAGGTATATGTATGAAATGTTAGAGGAAAAAGTGGAAAATGGTTGTTTGGTGATTTCTAAAAAGTAAAATTCTTCAAATTAAATTTGCATGAATGTCATTTAAAAACCATAAAACAAAAAGTATAATTTGCTTTTGTTACATTTCAATTCTTGAGAAAAGAAAAAAAGTCTATTTTTTTTTTTCAAATTATCTATAATACTTGACACAGTAATAAACTGAATTGAACTTTTTGTTCAAAAAAAAGAGATGATATTCTGTTGGGATTTGAGAACACAAAAAGCTCATTTTGGAGCTCAGGTTCTCTGCTTTTCTGGATTTTGCTGAAAGGGTAATTTTATATTGTTACTTTGCAGTGATAAACATAAGTGGGGCTTATCACTAATCTGTTGTATTAAAATTTTAAGGACATAATATAAATGCTTTAAAAATATATAGTAGAACCTCCATAGTTGATCACTTCCCTCCAGTGAGCACCTCTGTAAGTTGCCCTAATTTTCGTAAAGTGGACATGCACCACATATACTGTCAGTGCAGTGGATGTGGTTCCTTATGTTGACCAAACCTCCAAATGTGGACCAGTTTTTTACAGTCCGGTGGGTGGTCATCTTACAGAGGTTCTGCTGTTCTTTTGCTTGTTCAATTTTACTTAGATCTCACTTTTTAAAGAGAAGATAAATTTAATTAACGTAAAATCAATATTTGTATTAATAAGAATACGTTAAATTATCTGAAAAGTTTTGTAGTGTATATTTTCCTTAAATTTAGCTTATAATCTTAAGATAATTATGTCTTATTAAGAAATCTCCTCAGACTGAAAGTTGCACTGACAGTGGAGCAGAAAATGAAGGTAGTTGTCACAGTGATCAGATGAGCAATGATTTCTCCAATGATGACGGTGTTGATGAAGGAATCTGCCTGGAAAGCAATAGTGGAACAGAAAAGATTTCAAAACCTGGACTTGAAAAGGTACCGTTTATGGTTTGTGTTTTTTAGCAGAAAGAGAGAATAATCTCTGAGTGGCTATTGTGACTGATAAAATTTACTTTAAAAGAAGCTTGATTTCTGAAAGTTGAGACTTCTTGAAGATACTACTACATACATGTATCTGATTATAATTAAACTTCAGTAAAAACTGCTTATAAGTAGGAACATTAATTTCTGGGTCTGAACTGTAACTGTGAGTGAGCTGTCTGGTGTTGTAGAAAGAGTGTCTAGGAGTCAGGAACCCATCTACCACCTCTGCCCTTAAAGTTGCAGCAGGTCTCCAAATCTTAGATCTTATCTGAGTTTCCTCATTTACAAAAATGAAAGTGTTGGGTTAGATTCACTGATTTTTCAAATTTCATGCAATGGAACACTTTATGAAACTTAATAGATTTTATCTTTTTGAGGTAGGAGAGAGGCACAGTCCTCAGTCTTCCTCCCCTTGCTGTAATAGTTCTTAAGGCATTTGAAAAAAGGTATATAGTTCCATGGATTATAATTTGAAAAGACTATCTCAAAAAAAAAAAAAAAGAAATAGCCATACAACTGGATAGACTCTAAGATAAGATGATTTTGTCTCTGTGTCAATGATTTGAAGGTTTTATCAGATCATTTCACATTCATATATTCTGCTTTATTGAGGGGAAAATTACAAATAAGAGATCTTGAGCATGATGTGAATAATAAATCACTAATGTGAATACTGATCGCTAGTGAAGTCTTGCAGAGTCATATTAAATACAGAGATTTTTAAAGAATAATTTAGGAATAGAGTTCACTTTCATAAATGTTTTTAGACCAAGGCCATTTTTCTCATCACCTAACCTTTTAAAATTATGTCATATTTAGGACAGATGAGCAGGAATTGCTTTGTAATGTATTATGCAGTGGATACATTATAACTTAGTATAAAAACATGACTTTCTAGCAAGAGTTGGCAAACTATGGCTCAAGAGAGTCAAATCCAGCCCCTGACCTGGTTTTTTTTTTTTTTTTTTTTTTTATGTAAACAATCATGTCGGCTCGGCGCCTGTGACTCAATTGGCTAAGGTGCCAGCCACGTACACCTAAGGTGGCGGGTTCGAATCCCAGCCCCGGCCTGCCAAACAACGATGATGGCTGCAACCAAAAAATGGCCAGGCGTTGTGGCAGGTGCCTGTGGTCCCAGCTACTTGGGAGGTGGAGGCAGAAGACTCACTTGAGCCCAGGAGTTGGAGGTTG
>CAUYQV010195484.1:0-46387 GCA_963574575.1 Galagoides demidoff
CGGGCACCTGTGGTCCCAGCTACTTGGGAGGCGGAGGCAGGAGACTCACTTGAGCCCAGGAGTTGGAGGTTGCTATGAGCTGTGATGCCATGGCACTCTACCCAGGGGGATAGCTTGAGGCTCCATCTCAAAAAAAAAAGAAAGAAAGAAAAAGAAAGTGAATATCTCACTAGACCAGTCTCTTGGAGTCATTAGTTCCAGTAATGTACTGGATAACCACTCTTCACTACTCTGTCCTCATCATCTAGAACAGGGCCAGAAACATAATGGGGACTCAAAAATTATTGCTGAGGCCAGGCACAATGGCTCACACCTGTAATCCCAGCACTCTGGGAAGTCTAGGCAGGTGGATTGCTTAGGCTCACAAGTTCAAGACCAGTCTGAGTAAAAGTGAGACCCATCTCTACCAAAAACAGGAAAATTACCCAGGTGTAGTGGTGGGCACCTGTAGTCCCATTTACTCCAGAGGCTGAGGCAAGAGGTTCACTTGAGCCCAGGAGTTTGAGGTTGCTGTGAGCTATGTATGACACCACAGCACTTCATGCAAGGCAACAGAGTGAGAGTCTGTCTCAACAAAAAGAAAAAATTTTTTGTTGGGTCACATGCCCATAGCTCCCTATAGTTCTCAAGGGCCAGAGATGTCTGCAGCCTCCTGTCTGAATTATGCCATCAGATGAGGCTTCTCAGTGCCTGGCTCACTGATCACCTGCTCTATAGATAAGTCTTTTGTGCCCAGTACTCCTGAGTCACAGATGGAGGTATGGCTGAGCTGCAGCAAATTCTTCTGACAAATGGGCTGAAATTACTTTTCCCTTTGTTATCTACCCTTCTATAGAGACATAAAGTTCCTGGCCCAGAGCTTTGGCAACCAGGAGAGAGAGGCATAATAGCCTTCAAATCTATCCAAACTTTCCTTTCCAACAGGGCCACAACAATCAGTGTCACCATCAACCTTCTCAAATCTAGTTATCTCTCTCCAGTTCATACTAACAAGGAAGTTGATTTTATTTCTTTTAAGAAGTCCTTCCTTCCAAACATGAAATTGCAGAGGAATTTTCAAAGAGCGCTCTCCTTCACCAGGCTGAATGGAACTATACTTGTACTTTATCAGCTCCCAAGTTCATCTCCCCGTTGGCTCTCTGTGGTCAAGTTGGCTCCAGCTGTGGCATGCCCACTCCCCCCTCATGCCACAATCAGATGCCCAAACCTTAAAGCTCTCACAGAGAGTGTGGGAAGTTGGGATGGCACTAAGAATAGGCACCCATATGAGAAACAGGAAACTGAAGTTTTCTCACATCTTCTCCCAAGGCTCAACAAGCATTTATCTGAGATTCTGCAAATACCCTCCCCCAGCAGGCTGGGCTACCTGGTACTTTATTTCTGACAGTCAGTTCTACCAAAGCCTTTTCTGCTCCTCCAGAGAAAGGATAGTCCAGAAGAGCCAATAGCTTTCTAGCAAACCAGTTCCAAGTATGAATCAAAGACTATTTCATCAAAATAAATAATAAGCAAATGTCTCAATTTAAAAGAAGACTGGAGAAGGAAGAGGCCACTATAATTCCACTCCTTACTGAAAAGCAACAACAGTGATAGGAAAGATAGATTCTATTTCTTACTAGGCATTTTACATACTCATGATCATTCCATAGATAAAATTTTGTAATTACCTTATTTTGCTTAATTTTATTTCATTGGTATTTTCCAGGTCATTAAAAAAATGTTTATGAATATCATTTTAATGACTTTTATAGTACTGTGGAGACAGTGTAATTTTCTTAATGGCTCCTAATATTGGATATTTCCAAATTCTTAGCCCCCATAATAATCTTTATCATCTACTTGGCACTTTGCTCTTATGCCTCGTAGCTCAGTAACATTTTAAAGACTTTGAAGTGCTGGTATCGTTCTTTCAGCAGAGCTAAGGAATCTGATTACAGTTCCCTCACGGAGTGAGAGTCTCTCACACTTTTTTTTTCCTCCTAGCACATTTTGCTACTTTACATATTTCCCCTTCTTGCAATTTTTCAAAATCAGCTTTGAACTGATTTTAAATAGGTTTCTCTGTGGCAAGGTATCCTAGTGCTATATTCTAATCATCTTTATGGACATTTTGGAATTATATCAGATTTTAAACAAGAGCAATTTAGGAGATTTATGAAGGGCCGGTACTGCTGCATGGACAACTTTGTTTGGTAATAAGAAGAAGACACTGCAATATTTGAGAATGAAGTTGGTATTCTTCCCCACCTTGCAGCTTCATTTCAAAGCACAAAGATACCCACACTGCCTCAGGACTGACAGTGTGCTGGACGAGGTGAGCAGGCAGGTGAAAGGTGCAGGCTCAGAGTCTGCCTGCCCTTGCGTTCTTGCAATGTGGCTCTTATGCTGAATCCAGCACATAAAAATATGCTGAGAGGTGCTTTCTGGGGGTGGGGGTATCAGCTGCAGGCATCTGCAATGTCTTCCTGTGTCCAGACACTCAGAGACCACACATGGCTGTGTGCCTGAAATCCAGCTAACCTACAAGGTAGAATTACCAGACCCCAACACCCACACTCCCACAGGGGTGCCAGGCTGGGAAGGTATCAAGCATTCTGATAAAAGTCAAGTGAGGGACTATTGCACACCAAGCTCTTTGCTACACGAGTGCTACAGAGATGACTGGGGCCTGGTCCCTGCCCTCACTAAGCTCACCGTCTCATAGCAATGGCAAATATGTAAGCAAATAATTGAAAGAGGTGTAGCTGATGATATGAGTGGTAAGTTCTAAGAAGAGGCAAGTAAATACTGAACAAAGGAGAAGACACTTGATCTGCCTCATAAAGGGTAGTGAATCTGACAGACCAGAGTGGAAAATAAAGAAGTGCATGGAGAGAGGACAACGATAATAGAATCTGTTGAGCATTTTACTATGCACCAGGCTCCACTCTAAGCCTTTTTTGCATATTATCTCATTTAATCCTCACCACTTTCTGATAAGTCAGATTCTATTCAAACTCCTATGTCTAAATGAGCCAAAACACAGAGAGGCTCAGTAACTTGTCCAAAGTCTAACTTGTAAGATCTTAAACAACAAGATGCATTCAGGCAACTGTCATTATTTCAATATTGCTGAAGCCAGACCTCAGAGAATCTTGGAGATTATGCTGTGAGATTGAATTTTAATCCTGCACTCTGGAAAGAACTAACACTTAAAGTTTTCAAAAAACACATCTGATACATATGGTGAAAACTAGGGTCAGTAAGCCAATTTGGAGAGTATTACAATTGTCCTGGGGAAAAGGGATGAACCCTTGAGCTAGGGGTGAGAAAGAGAGGGCAGAAGCGAGGACTTAAAGACATTGTCACCTCCTCCCTGGGACTACTGTTCTTCTGAGTATGTGGTATCAGTCCCTCCAAAGGGTCCATATGCAGACAGTAGAAATCACATCTGACCTACTTCCTGAGGAACTGGGACAGGAAATGGGAAGCATGGAGCCTGCAGTGACCTCCTTCCTGACTTGAGCATCTGCTGAACCAGTAGAACCTTCAGTGGCACTTTCCATTGCTGATGATAGTGGTCCCATACTCTAGGCCCCAAATAGGCAGAACATGCAGCTTTGGGCCCTAGAGTCCCACCCATGCCCTCTGTCACACCAACCTAGACACACAGAAGCTAGTTCTGAGAACCGGAAAGTGGATCTAGGAATGTCTCTGCCCTTGTCCAATCTTGCTCTTCTAGATCTGCCAAATTGCATAGAAGGAAAACAATAAAAATAAAATTTTGTGAAGAATTTTCTCAGTAGAGAGTAAATGGCATGGATGAGAAAACAGCACTTGGTTGGGTGGTTTTCTTTCAGTTTATTACACCCACTGTATGTGAAATGTAGCCTACGTTCTGTGATTGTTTCTTCGATAAAGACTAAAACTCAGCATGTGTTAGAGAATTCCAAGGTGCATATAATTTGTCTTTCTTTTACTGAAGTCTAGGTATAAGAGAGCTTTCTGATTAACAGATTATAAAGGGGAGAAAGTTTCATAATTAGGTTTTATAGAACTATGGATTTTGCATTAAGTAGTGTACTACAAAAACTTGGAAACATTGATTCAAGGCATTAGACCACTCTGATTCAATTCATAGCCCATGGGGAAAATTTGGGCCAATTACAGTATAAAGAGTCCACTGTGATGGGTGCAATTCTACGTAAAATATGACCTACCTGGTGATTACTTTAAAATTCTTGAGATAGTCCTTGCTGTATTCTTATTTCTTTAAAAATTGTGCCCACTGGGAAAAATTGGCACACTTAGCTTTCTGGAACCAAAGTGAGACTCAAGAACTTATTTAATTATCAGCTCCATGTGGACAAGTCTGTGGAACTCTATACCATTTGAAATCTTATTATTTGTAAGATTTAATCATATGAAAAAATTTTAATTTCCTACAATACATAAGTTTAAAAGGTGAATGGCATGGTCATAGGATAAAATACTATACAGACATATACAATTGAATTTTTTCAAGCCTGTTAAAATGCTCTTCACATAATGTTAAATGTAAATAAGATACATAATAACATACTCAGTGTTACATAAAGTATATGACCATTATATGTGCATGTGTGGATATTTGGGGCCAAGGGTCCTGGAATAAAATCTATAAAATGCTTATAAGTGGTTATTTCTGGGGATGGTATGATAGTAAACTTCTACTTTTTTCATTTACATATATTTATGAATTTCTAAAATTTAGGAATTTTCTGTAATAAATTAAGATGTCTTTGTCCTTTTATAATTGAGAGAAAAAAATTAATTTTGTCAATGATTATGGCTCTTCAAAGTGGTTCTGTGGGAGATCACACAATCGTCACAATGATGCCATCTTTGCCCACTTTTTTCATTATCCCAAATCCTGTCCAAAGAAATGCTTTTACTTTATAACTACAATTTTTTTCTTATTTTAGAGAATTTCCTTATTCTGTTCACTCATCCTCTTTGCTCTATAGCCTGGCTTAAGATAAAGATTTGCTCTTTTGAGGATATTCAGAAGATTGTATAAGGGCTCTGTATTAATCAACTTGAGCTGTGTAACAAGACACAATAGGCAGGGTGGCAAAAACAACAGAAATGTATTTTCTCACTTGTCTGGAGAGAGTCTGAAGTTAGATTACCAGAATTTGGGGGCCTGACGGGGGACTCCATTCCTGGCTTCCAGACAGCAACTTTCTCACTGTGTCCTCACATGATGGGTGGGGAAGAGAGAACACTCTGGTGTCTCTTCTGCTAAGGACACTAATCCTATCAGATCAGTGCCCCACCCTTCTGACCTCATTTAACCTTCCATAAAGACTCTATCTCTAAATACCATTACCTTTGGGTTTAGGCCTTCAACAAATAAATTTAGACAGAACACAATTTAATCTGCAGCAGGCTCTGAAAGCATTTCCAAATGCAGAGTTTCCAAAAGTTTTAGCATTTGATGCCATAAAGCATAATATCTGTCCCGTCTCATGCTGTGAAGACACCACTTATTTTGATGAACAAGTTTCCAGTGAAGATATTTTACAGAATGATTTACAGTCTATTCTACTACAACACCCATTTCTTTAACACAAATTAGTTCATATCTGATTGAGGAATAGAAGAATGATGTTTGCTTCCAGAAATTTTGTGGCTTATTCTCCCATTTTTTGAGTACATTTATTTTTCATGCAATCAAGTAAAATATTTCTCTTCATTAGGGGAAAAGCCTTAGGAGACCTTAAGACAAAAGTTTAAGCTCCTATAGAAGGAACTTTGGTGCAAGCATGGCTACTTTAGGGACATCACAAACAACCACACTTATTTTAAGACTATTTGGGGAAGCAACACCTATCAGTGGAGAACCTACAAATACATTTTCTCCATGTTTAGAAAAAAATGATAAAGAAAACTTCATCCTGGATCATATACTTAACACTGATGAAATTGATCACTATTAGAAGTGAACCATGCATGAAATCTAGGATTTTAGTCTGCAAAGGACCAATACTGAATTCACAAACCAGCATGAAGGTTTTGCCAGACTGGTAAGTTTTATTGGATCATTATTGCTTTTGTCTCTCTTTGGTTACAAAGTGCCATTGATTTTAATGGATCCATCCAATCCTATTTTCCCCATAAATTCTGTTCTTTTTTTTCTTTTTTTCCTGTTTTTAATTTTTGAAATTTATTTTTATTATTTGGGATTCATTGAGGTTACAAAGAATTAGGTTACACTAATTGCATTTGTTAGACAAAGTCCCTCCTATAATTTTGTCCCGCCCCCAAGAGGTGTGTCATACACCAAGACATACCTCTTCTTCTTCTCTCCCAACCCCCATCTCTCCTTCCCTCTCCCCACTTGCTCATTCCCCTACCCCACCCCTCCCACCTTGTATTAGCTCATCTACTGCCTTCATATTAGAATTGAGTACATTGGATTCTTGCTTCTCCATTCTTATGATACGTTACTAAGAAGAATGTGTTCCACCTCCATCCAGGTCAATACAAAAGATGTAAAGTCTCCATCTTTTTTAGTGGCTGAATAGTATTCCATGGTGTACATATATCATAGCTTGTTAATCCATTCCTGGGTTAGGGGGCATTTAGGTTGTTTCTACATTTTGGTGACTTGACTTTGGTAAATTGAGCTGCGATAAACAGTCTAGTACAATGTCCTTAAGCTAAAAGGATTTTTTACTTCTGAATAAATGCCCAGTAATGCTCTCTGAGTGTAGGGAAAATACATGTATTCCTACTGCCAAGTACCTGGAAATAGGCTGTGTTCAATGGGTTGGGTGCCATGAATGAGTGAGCTGACTACCTCTCCCATATTTATACTCTCTTCCCATAAGCCTGCTTCCCAGGCCTTGGTACTTTTCACCACATCCAAGAACTGGCAAGACCAGGAAATGCCATTCTCATTTTAGATATAAGAAAATAGACCTACAGATGGGCAAATGGATCATAGAAGCCCACTGTCAGAGACAGGGCCTGCACAAAGGCTGGCCAATGTCCAAGCCCATGTTCTTTTTGTTACAGCTGAGCTCCTTCTTTTGAAACCTTTGCTTCAAGTTCTAGACCCTGATTCAGCTTCCTGCTGGGCTCTATAAATGATCTCTGTAACTGGCATGCACATCCATATACACACCATCATCCCACTTTGTTCTCATGCTATTTTTAGACTGGATATCATTCACACATGATAGCTGCATTTTTATAAAATTGCCTGGGGTTTAAAGAAGATGTCTGCAACACACACACTACAAGCATGTAAGTATTACCAAGCAGTTCCTGCTAACTTCCTGGTGAAGTCCATGACATTCTCTCTCACAGACCCAAGGTTGGCTTCTGGGGTTTTGCAATTATTGAGACTTACCATGTTTCTCCTGCCTGAAAGTCTTTGCACGTACTATTCCCTCACCCTAGAAAGCTACCACATTTAGCTACAATTCACTCAACTTTCAGATCTTTCTCAAGCATCTCCTTTTCAGAAAAGCTTTCTGTGACCTCCATAATTATACCTAACTTCCTGAGATAGGGAGAGTCTCATCACACAATGTAATTCTCCCTTGGGTCCCTTATCACAGATGCAATTTTACACAATGTGGGTGATTCCAAAGTGGATATCTGTATGGTGGCAGACACCATGTTAGTTTCTTCCCCAGCCAGAGCTGGCATGTTGCTGTTGGGCCTGTCCTGGCCTCATCCTCTTGTTCACCTCACCTTTTGTGTCCCAGCCACCTGGCTGCCCTTACTGCATCTTTCCTGAGGTCCTACCCGCTTCACCTTCTGTCCCTCATGGACTCCATATGACAAACTCTATATGACTCAGGAAAAAAGATTTTGTAGTTAATATATTTCTAAACAGGCTATCTGACTTTACCTATGCAATCACTTAAAGTTCATATTTTAATAGTCCTAAATTTCTTATGTGGCTTTTTTCACAGGTGTCAACAAGTAATTTGAGATAATTACTTACATAGAGATAGCCTCATGTGATAGCAAGTGCTTAGAAACATTTGTAAGAGGCCTCTTTATTAATGAGGACAAATGAGAAGAAAATTAAGACAGACAGCAATGTGTGTGTCCACACTTCTATGAGGGAGTCAGTCAATAGCATTCTTTGGGATATTCACTGCCTGAGAACATGTATAGGCTCTGCAGGAAATTACTAATGAGTGTACCATCTAATCAGAAAGGCAAAGCCCACAGGAACAATTGTAGGCAAGACTTTCATCACACAGAGACTCAGAGCACTCTCAGAACTAGCAAAGCCAAAAGATCAGGCACACAAAAGGTAGTACAGAGCCTTGCCTGAACCTCTAGGGAGAATGAAAGCAAGTGGAGCCAGGAGGGGGGTTGCCTGTCAAACACCAGCATGTGGTTTCCCCTGCAAGTCTAGTTACACCTATTGGTTCCCCCCTTCCCTCCACCCACATCCCAAATAAGTCAAGTTGTGCTCATGACCTCAGAGGAAAGGTGTGACTTCGTACAAAGGAGAAAATAAAAAAGGAATCCTTTCTCTTTTGTGTTGCAAAGGCAGATGGTCTTAGAGAAACAGAAAAGATGGGAGAGATTGTCTACCACAGGTAAGAGAGGACATTTTCTCAAACTGGATGATTTCCCCAGATTTGTGGAAGATAAAAGAGAGAGATAGGCAGCTCCCACAGCTCAATGGGTAGGGCACCAGCCACATGTACCAGGGCTGGTGGGTTCAAATCCAGCTCTGGCCTGCCAAAAAAAAAAGCCAGGCATTCTGGCGGGCACCTGTAGTTCCTGCTACTTGGGAGGCTGAGGCAAAAGAATCGCCCAAGAGTTTGAGGTTGTTCTGAGCTGTGATGCCACAGTACTCTACAGAGGGCAACAAACTGAGACTCTGTCTCAAAAAAAAAGAGAGAGAGAGAGAGATAGTGAGTATACAGGTCAGCGTGTCTGCATTGAGTGACAGAGTTAGTGAACAACAGGAAGGGGATATTGGCAGATCCCAGACAGAGGGTCTTGTGCCTTGCCTCCTTCTTAGGGTCCCAGGGAAACAGCAAAACCCATCCAAGGATTGGTGAGACCCACTGGCAGAAGGAACCTGTCTCTTGACCTAGATAAAGCTCCTAAGAAAGCTAGACTCTTGAGAGGGATTTGCACGTGCACCAGCAACAGACGACCTGATGAATAATGGATGTTTCTGTGGAGTGATGCCATAGCAGACCAGATGTTCTCCTCCCCATTGAGCTTGGCATTACCTGAGCTCACACATATGCCCACCTGGAAAGGAAGGGAGAGACTCTCACTGAGCCTCTCTACTCATCCAGAAGAATGGGGACATCCCGCATTAAAATTAAGTTGAATTATAGAAACATGCAAAATGTATTTGTGATTTAGGCCTAGAGTCATACCTGCTATAGCTAAATAGGAAAGTTTGCTCTATCTAAAATTTATTGAGTATCTATTATGTGTGAGGGATAAAGCTAAATGCTCTACTCAGTGCTCACCACAACTCATAATGTAAAGAATACCAAGGCCCAGAAGCATAGGGAGCTTGCCAAGATTACCAAGTTAGCAAGTGGAAGACAAAGACCTCCAGCCACCATCAGACAGCAAAGTCTGTGCAATCTACCTTTGTTCTAGTGTGACTTCTACTGGAGAGCAAGATATGCAGTCAGCCCTCCATGTATTCATGGGTTTCTACATCTGTGGATTCAACCAGCAGCTGAATATGTATAGACTTTTTTTCTTGTCATTATTTCCTAAACAATATACTATAACAACTACTCGGATGATAGTACATTGCATCAGGTATTATGGGTAATCTAGAGATGATTTAAATTTGCAGTGGTGTCCAACCTTTTCTTTCCTGCCACACACTGGAAGAAGAGGAGTTATCTTGGGTCACATGTTAAATACACAAACACCAACAAAAACTGATGTAAAAAAAAAAAAAAGTGCCATATATACTTTTCATGATATCTGACACCTCAGATAAAAAAAACAGTCCTCAAATAATTTCCATGAGGCCCTCAGGCTGCGGGTGGACCCCTGATTAAAATATATAGGAGGATGTGCATAGATTATATACAAATATGAACATCTGTGGATATGAGCATCTTGTGGGAAGGCAGGCCTAAAACCAATGCCCCATGGATACCAAGGGATGATTGTAATGCATGAATACATCTGGATCTTCTTGTTTCTTCATGAGAAGAGAGGCTCTGCTAGATATGGGAGACAACGCAGGGTAGATTCTCTCCTTTAAAGCAAGTAGTATTGGGTTTGGAGTCAGACTATAGAGTTCAATGCATACCTAGGCTATGTCCTATAGCCACTGTGTGACTTTGGGCACTTAAGTGACCTAGCTGAACTTAACTCTCTTTATCTTTAAAACATCTCACAGGGTCACAGTGGGAAGTAAATGATATCATATGGATAAAACATTCCACCTAATATCTGCTTGGTGATCGATGTACATTAGTTCATTTTCCCTCCCTCCAGGACAAAGTGTCCTCAAGAACTACCATTCCATCATGAGCAGATCCCACTTAAAGAACTACCAGTGTGAGGCACCAGGTGAACCTTCCAAGTTAAGGCAAACCTTAGCCCCTCATGCTTTCAGTGTCAGAGAGACATAGTCTGCCTTGGAACCAGAGTTGCCTTGAATTATCCGGAATATTTTGAAGTTACTTCAGACTGAAAGAGCTATTCAGCGCTGGACACACTGAGTCCAGTGTAACCGAGTGGCTGGATCCAAAGCACTGGCCACCTCTACCCCTCACAGGTACTGTTCTCCCTGCAGCCCTTGAAGGGCACGTTTACAACTTTCACGAGCATATATTGAGCTCTCCTGTGAGTAAAAACACACTATACCTTGTACCAGGAGGGTTCGGAAGACGAATATGATGCGATCTTTGCCCTCTAGGAATTCGCAATCTGGAGCAGGAAAAGTTGTTCATAAAAATAATTAACATGAAGTAGATGATGGATTATACAAGAGAGAACGGTGTGCTCAAACATGGATTTACACTGACTCGAGAGGGAGTGAGTAAAGGTTTGTTAGAAGAACTGAAATTAGAAGTAGGCCTTGAAGGATAGCTGTGACTTCACCCAACTAATACTGGGAGTCTGAGAGAAGAGGGTGGGGTAGAAGGAGACTGCAGAGCAGAAGGAACAGCGTAAGCAATGGCAGTGGGTAGAAGCCTACAGTGTGTCCAGAGACAAGATGTAGTCAGTGTGTAGTAGGAAGTGGTCATGAATGGGCACGCGGGGGAGAGTGTACAGTACATGGTGTGCAGAGCCACCACAGACTGCTTTGTAAAATGGTTAAAACTAAACTGGATGAGTGGAACAAACATGATTACCATTACATGCTTTCATACATCTTTCTCAGTAACGATATGCTAAGGAAGTAGTACAATTGGGTGCAACTCTGACTTATGCCTCTGCATTTAACACTTTCCCCACTAATCCACATCTAGTGCTCATCAACCCTGGATGCAAAACAAAGTCATGTGAAGAATGTTACAAAAATTTAAAGTAAAAAAAAAAAAAAAAGAATACCTCTGCCTGGGCCCCATCCCCATCGGTTCTGAGTTATTTGGTCTGGGATGGAGTCTGGGCAGTGGGAATTTTGTCATTCCCCCAGGTGGTTCTAATAATGATCAGGCAAAGTTAAAATCCACAAGGTGTGGTCCCTGTGGGCCATCAGCAGCTTAGAAATCATCTGAGAGCTTTTTAGAACTGTTGACTCTGAGGCAGTAACCCAGACCATACAGAATCAGAATTTGCATTTTTAACAAAGTCCCCAGGCAGTTTATAAGCATACCAAAATTTGAGAATTGCAGTAATACATAATAAAACTCCCTGCTCCCACCATTGCCAAGCCTGTAAAGTGATGAATACAAGCCCCAGAGATCTGGGTATGAGATAGTTACTGAATCATATTTTTAAAAAACCATGAATACCCTTAATTCAGATTTGCCTGGTCAGGGCTTCACTGCATGGCACCAGATGACAGAAGGGGTGGGGGGTGAATTTATTTAAGTGGAAGGAATTCCTGACAGAAGCACTAAATCCTAAAATAGCCTGAGGCAGATGAGGTCAGCAGAAGCCTTTGGTGACCAGGAGCAGCCCCCTGAAAGGCACCCATGACTTGGCACGTGTCCCTGAGGTGGCAGCCCAGGCTCACAGGATAGGGTCTTAACACCCTGCTTCAGCCACCTGCTCCTTTGGGAAGGGCTCGGGGCTCTCTCCCCCACCTGTATCTACCCAAGCTGCTGTCATTTTTACCTGCAGTCAGTAAGCCTCCAGCCCCTACCTGCGCTGGCCTTCCGCAGGGCTAGGCTACCATGGACCGCCATGCAGATGTCAGACCCAACCTCCCACAGTGGGAAGTCATTACTGAGCACCACCGGCTTCAGAAAATGATTCTGAAACAGCAAAATTGTGCTTTGTCTCTAAGGCAGGAGCCTGGTAAAGAGCCAGAAGTGCTCCAGGGCACCGAGAGCCGGTGAGCGCTGGGAGAGAACACTGCAGCAAGGAAACTCATCTCAGAATGAACCCGCTGGCAGAGACCCAGCGGCTGGCTCCTCCGTGACTTCTCAGTGCATTCCCGAGAACCCTCTGGAGGCAGAACCCCAGGCTAGGGGTTCTGGCAAGGGAAAACAAATGTCACTGGGGTCTTTAAAGTTAGTCTGTAACCAAGTCTCAGCTAATTAAAGAATGATTTAGAAGTTTTAAAGGGATAGTTTGCAATGGCTTTCTTTCTCTAATTTATTGATAAAGGCAAATCCCTAGGTTACTCTAAGTGATTGGATGCCAGGCAAGTGACTCCCTCTCAGAGACCCACTTTCCTCATTTGCAAATGGAAATAAAATTAGACTTTCCTCAAAAGATTGTTGGGAGGACTCAGCACCATAGTCCATGTGACATGCTTTGCGTCCTCTGACACATAGACAGGGCTTGATGGATGGTCCTTGTTGTTGCCTTGTTGAAAGAAATGTGATGCGTCAGGTACATCCGACGCCTAGTGCCAGCAGACGCCCAGGGAATGGCAGCCATTATAACGCCACAGCTACGCAGGCGTCTGAAGTCACAATGATTCCCCACTCCTTCTCTTTCACCTAAAAGCTTTCTAATACACAAAGACAGTTGTGTTAAGCTGCCTGCAATAGAATAAATGATGACTAATTTTTTTTCCTTATTTCCCTAGTGTTCACTTGTCCAAATAAAAGTTCCACATTACAAGTTACTTCTTCCCCGCTGCCCTATATTAAGTTTACAAATGCCTCTCTCCAAATGACAGAACCTCAAACAGAAGTCCTACAGAGGTGATAAAACAGAAAGGAAATACAGAGGATCCATAATCTACCTTGATCTAGATTGTACGTTTGCCTACAGTTGAATATACTTGAAAAGAATGTGCTCGGATATAGAAATAGTGTCTTCCGACTCGGCACCTGTGGCTCAAGTGGCTAAGGCACCAGCCACATAGACCTAAGGTGGCAGGTTCGAATCAAGCCTGGGCCCGCCAAACAACAATGACGGCTGCAACCAAAAAATAGCCAGGCGTTGTGGTGGGCACCTGTAGTCCCAGCTACTTGGGAGGCAGAGGCAAGAGACTTACTTGAGCCCAGGAGCTGGAGGTTGCTGTGAGCTGTGATGCCATGGCACTCTACCCAGGGGGACAGCTTGACGTTCTGTCTCAAAAAAAAAAAAAAGAAATAGTGTCTTCCTCTGGAACAAAGGGCAGTAGTTTCTTAACTTGGTAGAATTTTTTTCAAACATAAAATCAGATCTTCACATTGCTCACTTACATTTCCATTCATGGTTCTCTAATCCTAGATTATCTAAAATTTTTATTCTACCATCCATCCCATTTGCTAATTTTTTTTCAATTTTGTCATTTGGAAATTTGAGAGCCTGCTTTCTAAGTCTCCATCACCAACTGACATTAATTTTGTTCACAAATCTCATGTCCTCAATAGGTTTTTATGATGTTTATGAATAGTAATTTCTAGACTTTATAATATTCTCTATGGTAGTAGATTTTAAACTTCTCTGACTATAATCCACAGTGACAAATACATGTAACATCACAACCCAGTTCATTCAGACAAAGTGATATAAATGTTTAACAAAATACTTATCATTATGACGCCTTCTGATTCCCATTCTGTTGTATATGTTTATTACTATGAATTGTTGCCCAAGACCCACCCGATTGATTTCACAGCCCATTACCAGGTCATTACCCATAGTTCACAAAATACTGATGCATGAAAGGGCTTTTAAAATATTTTTACTAAAGTTCATCTGTGTTCCAGGGCAGCCAAGAGGTAGCAGGGCTGGCCAAAGAAATGTTTTCTTTATCTTTAAAACCCTTGAGAATGTTGTACTATGTTTGTTTTAATAAAAAGTTAATGGATTTTTCTCCATTTCTTCCGGTAAAAATTGTGATCCAGAGATGTGTTAAATTCTTATCCCATGGCTTTTTTTGTCCTTTGTCGCTCCACAGGGAACACAGTGACAGATGAGTACCCTGGTTTGAGAAGAAAAGTGCTATAGTAAAAGTGGAGCAACTCATAAAGCCATTCCAGTAAGGATGGGTCAATTTACTGATGGGCCTTTTCCCTAAAGAAGGGAATGTATGTGAGGGAGGATGAAGCAAATTTCCATTAAACAAACATTACTTGAGCTTATCTTGGGATGGGAAGGAGAGATGGGATAAAGAGTTTTGTGAAAGAGAGACCAAGAGGATGGGCTTACTTAGGAGACACTTCTCCGTGGGTATCACACATGTCTATATGTCTTGCCAACAGAAGCAATAACTTTAGTGTTTTTCCTGGACTAACTTTTCAAAAATGCTTCCATACAATCAAAACACTTGAAAAGAATATGCTTGAATATAAAAATAGTGTCTTCCTCTGGAGCAAAGGACAATTTTTCTTAGTATCCAGTTAAATAAAGATATCTACCTCCACAGCAATAATCAGACTAGCTTAGGGCCTGTTATAAAATTTGGGTTCCCTAAGCTCAGGGTCCCTCTTCTTTACTGCAATGCACTGTGTGTGCAGGTGTTATCTTTCCCTCTTTGGGTTCCCCTATGGAAATGTTGATATTCTCTGCTGCTATGACAGTAAACAGTTCTTTACCTCAGACCCAGGAGTTTCATGTCTTCTGCCAGTACACCTGAAGTTGTGTCCAGCTAACTTGTTAGCTTTCAAAAGTATGGTAAAATCTCTGCACCTTCACCATTCTTGATGGCCTCATGTTGCTAATCCCAACAGACAAGCCCATGCCTTGAAGTAATAAGTCTGTATTTGATTTTTTTATGTATCCATCTAATAAATAAGTATGATCGAATGCCTAATCAATAATAGGTAATATCCAAGAGGCTGGGAATAAGGGGGGATGGTGTTAGCCAAAACAAAATCCCCTAATAAAAAAAACTCACAATAAAACAAAGCCTAATGAAGGAAGCAGACAACAGCCAAGTAGTCAAATGAGTAAGAAGATAATTTCAGAGAAGCATTAAGAAGAAAGCCATCCAGAATGATATGAAAGAGAGTTATTGTGGTATAAGGGGTAGGAAGAGTGAAGGTTGGTGGTTAAGAAAGATGTCTCAGAGTAAAGGAAATCAGAGCTGAGGCATTAGTGAGAGGTGGGGAGGAATATTCTGGGAATAGTCCTGGTAGACACCATGAGGCAGGAAAGAGGATGATGTGTCCAGAAGAGGAAGGCCAAAGCCAAGGTGGGAGTGAAGGGAGATGAGGAACAGAGTGGGGAGGCTGGTGCTTAAGATCTCTGAGGGCCCTGGAAGGAGTTTGGTTACAGTTACCTCCCTGCTCAGAGCCCGCCCCTTCACCCCCAGGGCCTTCACCACGCACTCCCCCTCTGAAAGTGTCTGCTTGGGCTCATTCTTGCTGGCACTCAAGACAGCTTTCTCAATTGGAACGTGAGTGGTAACTGCTTTAACTTACAACCTGCAGAAATATTTGCATTGATATAAGTCTGTCTGGGTCATTGCCAAAGTTCAAATTCTAGATGCCTGACATTACATCTGAGGGACGCTGAGGCAGATGTCCTCCTGGGACTCTCCCCATCATGCCAGCAGATGGGACAGTCTCTGTCTAGTCCAAGTTTAATTCCAGGATGTGAGCACTCATCTCTGGCAGCAAAGAAACAAAAAGTGGCTTCCAGTGGCTTGTTCAAGGGGTGTCTGGTGCTTCCTGAGCAATCTTACTGGTCACTCACCAATTACCAGTTTCCTGAAAGCAAAAAAACGGAAATTGATCCTATATCTTGTCACAAGGAAAATCATTAGATAATTATATCCATTCTTTACTTCTATGAGAAGTTCAAAAACAGAGTAAAACTTATGTAGTCAAAATAATCAAATTAGCCAGAACTCCAAATAGAGTAGAACTAACTTAATCTAATAATTTCAAGAAATTGGGATACTACAAGTTAGAAGTCTATAATCTGGTATAAATATCTAAAGAAAGCCTGCCTCATTCTTTCCAGTAAGCAGAGAAATTTACTGAATAGAGATGATCACTAACCGAGAATGTCTCAGGACAGAACCTAATCTGTGTTACCTCTTATCCAACAGTGGTATGATACATGCAGTCTATCTTACATTTATAATTTTTTATTCTCTTTAATTCAACATGATTCCCAAATTTCATCTCTTGGGGTTGTTTTCTTAGCAAGTGAGTTTTTCATAGATAATTCACAGGTAAACTCGTCAGCCATCATTATTGCAGATACCATATTATGAAGTGTCTCAGTCAATGGCATTATATTGGAATCCCACAATCATTTAATCACAATCACAACTGAGGGTGTCTTAGCAGACTGAGAACTCCTGGAGCAGGATGTAGCTGCCTGAATTCTCTGAGGAAGCAGTAGGAGAGGGCTGCCACTCAAAGGAGTGATGCAGGGCTGTTTCAGAGACCTGGGCCGGGCGGGTGAGAACTGAGAGGGTGCCCAGCAGACCTGGCATCCATGGACTTGATGGCATGACTGCAGAGCACAGTGGCAATGGACCTGAGTCCCAGTGAGATTCTTCCCAAAGTTCAACTAAACAAAGAGTTTCTCAAAATGGCTCTGTAACAGGATGTACGTTCTTAGGTTTGGAGATTACTCTGGAAAGGCTGGTGATGAGAATTTCCACAACACGTGGCTTTCTGGATCCCACTTGATCCCAGGCACTCGGTGTGTGCAAAGCCAGGCTGCCCCCTACCTCCACGCACAAGGGGTGGGCCCGGTATCATTCTGCTGTTAGGTATAATAAACATTCTGCTGAGTGTAGGTGGTCTACTGACCCCTGTGTGCCACTTTTCAAAACCACAATAGAAATCAAGTAATCATCACCCTGAGACCAGGATTATGCTTCACTAGATGGCTGAGAAAAAATATTCGGCCTAAACATATCTAAAATCTGCTGATAGGTTTAAAATAGAAGAACAAGTTCATTGGAGTGAGATTGAGTGGGGCAAATATGGTTTTATTTTAAACAACTCCTCATACTTATTTCTTATTTCTTCAGTATAAGAAGTGAGAGACAATAGGCTTGCTCTGCTTAACTAATCTCCTTGTAGGCAGGAATTACATCTCACTTATTGCCCCCCCAACACCCCCGCCCTTGGCCACCCTGGCTTGACATCTTACCTAGTGCATGCTACAGGCTTAACAATGGTGTTTACAATTTTAACAATAATAAAATGAAAAACCAAATCAGATGCTTACAAAATGCACCAAAATAACCATGGGTTTAGATCCTGTTTCTAATAGCCGTGTAGCTTGGGCAGCTTACTTAATTTCTATCAGTTTCTAAGACTGAAACTAAGTCTTTAAGTTATATAGACTTAGACATTTCTAAGTTAAGCTGATAGGACCTTCCTCATTGGATTGACTTATTAGCATCAAATGGCATCATGTATGTGACATGCTTAGCACAGTGCTTGACATACAATAGCCTTCAATGAACAGAAGGTTTTAATAGAAATAAAGCAGGCCCATGGTCCTGTCTGCTGCCTGTTCCCCTATGAGTGACCTCCCTGCCCTGGGTCCTCCAGCCTCCACTTTCCTAGCAGTTTAAAAGGGTTTTCAACTGGCCGGCAGCTTGCCCCAACCCAACATGAGAGCACAACCCACACAGCCAGCACAAAGCAGGCAGGGCAAGAGGGAGATTAATTGAAGACTTTTCTTATTGTTATTTTTAGTTACAAAACTGCAGGAAACAGTTACTGTCGGAAAGTGCATCTCTGGCTAGAAAACAGAGCACAGGTGGGAGGAGGGTTGACCATTAATCATGAGGAAGCAGGGAAGGAAACTGAGACAGGAAATGTCAACGCCAGAATGTCCTTACTCTGGGTCAGTCTTAAGGAACATCCACAGGCCACCATGCTGAAAGCTGGGGCCCGGCTGCAGACAAAGCCAGTAAGAGGAAACAGCAAGCAATAGAATGTCGAACCAAAAATAAATCGGGCACGTTTCCCTTCTAAAGCAGAGGGACTAGCTCCTCTTACACTTGGCTCTCAAATTCTTGCTAAAATGCTGGGAAGCTGCCTTAAAAGAAAATGCTTTCATATGGAAAAGCACTAAAGTAGGCGCCAACAGAGCAGATGAGGGAGCACAGCTTCTGAAACTTCTCTGGGCCTCTGTTTTCTAATCTGTGAAATGGAAATCAAATCCCTGCCTTCCTCTCCTTACGGAGCCATTAGGAAGAACAGAAGATTAAGGCTGGTGACTGGGGGCTCGTTGGGACTCTTGCCTTGCCAGGGACTTCCTTCCTGGTAGAAAATGGAAAGTAAAACCTTTAACACACACCTCGTGTCCCAATCAACTGAGACAGGCAAACCTGGCCTGGGCGGGGGGACCTCCAGCCTGCCAATGACGGGACTCACCAGTTCCCAGAGGTACCCATATTTGGTGCACTGGATAAGCAGCTGAAGAAAATTCACTCTCCTTTCCATTTGATGTTGTTAATAATTGGCTGTTCCAAACAAATATTTCCTTTTTTTTTGAGACAGAGTCTTACTTTGTTGCCCTTGGTAGAGTGCTGTAGCATCACAGCTCACAGCAACCTCCAGCTCTTGGTGATTCTCTTGCCTCAGCCTCCCAAGTTGCTGAGGCTACAGGTGCCCTCCACAACACCCGGCTATTTTTGTTGCAGTTGCCACTGCTGTTTTAGCTGGCTGGGGCCAGGTTCAAACCCATATGGGGCCAGGGCCCTACCCACTGAGCCATAGGTGCCGCCCATATTTCCTTTTCTTTTTTTGAAGGAATTAAATGAGTTACTATTGCAAATTAAACCTTCACAGATCACTTAGTTACGTAAGTGCTCATATTGTGATCATTTCTATCCCTACAAAGTCTTTCATTCCCAATATGGACTTTTATCTTCCAATATTGCAGTATGGGGGAGTGATTAAGAGCACTGGCTTGGAGTCAGGCTGGAGTTCAAGAACCATGAGCACTGATTATGTACTGTTTGGCAGGTTAACTTATCTCAGTTTGATCATCTATAAAGCGGGGACAATAATGGTCTCAAGGTTTGCTGTGAAAACTGATGAGAACTGCTCACAGAATGTTGCCTAGTAAGCTAACAATGCAACTAGATTCCAAAGCTTAACAGACTTTTAATGAATCAGTAGATTCACATCCATTCACTCAGCATTTATTTCAGACCTACAGTCTGAGGGCCTGTATGACCCTAGCTTTCTGAAGTAGGAGAGCTGGACCCCTCTGTCTAGCAGGTGAGAGAAACTTGGGAACAAACAGTCGCAATCCAGTGTGATGAATGCTATCTCCAAAGAAAGTTCTCAATTCAATTGGTCTCCAAACAAGGGAGTAATTAGCTTTTCTTGGGGAGATCTTAGGTTTCTTTTTTTTTTTTTTTTTTTTTTGCCGTTTTTGACCGGGACTGGGTTTGAACCCTCTACCTCCGGCATATGGAGCCAGTGCCCTACTCCTTTGAGCCACAGGTGCCGACCGAGATCTTAGGTTTCATAGAAGAATAAACTCATCCTAAATCTCCAAAAATGTGAATTTTCCAGGAAGAGCGTTCCAGGAAGACAAATAGTAGCCTCTGAGCCTACTATAACATGGCATAGTAAATTGGGAGAATTGACTGATTTAGTGAGTTGAAGCCTAAAGCTTGTCTAAGCAAGTCAGAGGAGCTGGCATTCAGGGAAACTGAGGCTGGGTCACTAAGATCATGGCATCCCCTTCTAAGGAGCTTGATAGCATCTTATAGCAAATGGGTCAGTGTTGAAAGGTTCTAAGCAAAGGCGGAAATAATCAGGTGATATTAACAGATGAGTCCAGAGTTCTGATGGGATCGGGGAGAAGGCCCGCAGCAGTTGTTGGCTAAAAGCCACTTCTGCCAGCTCAGCTAGGACAGGAAATGCAAATTGCAGGAAGGAGAGGAAGGCTCAGGTAAGAAAAATGTGAAGAAGGCATAACTGAGGAGACACAGAGGCCCTTCGGGACTGTTGGAGGAGAGAGAGAAAAACATGGCGTAAGGCAGAAAGGAGGAGAAATTCTAACTAAATTAACCTTTAGCAAAATTATTTGAAAACTTACCTGGGTATTTTACTGGTTGCTGGGAACAAAAAAGTAAAGGGCATAGCCCTGGTGTTCCAGAAACACATGTGGTAACAGAATTTGAAATGGAACTCAATAAGGGTTTTGTCTGCCTTGCAGCGCACCCCATACTTTTGCACCCCTGACCGCAATCCTCTTGCCTCAGCCTCCCGAGTAGCCAGGACTACAGACAGCACCACTAGGCTCAGTTTTTCTATTTTTAGCAGAGACTGGATCTTGTTTTGCTCAGGCTGATCTTGGACTCCTGAGCTCAAGGGATCCACCCACCTAGGCCTCCCAGAGTACTAGGATTACAGGCGTGAGCCACTATGCCCAGCCATGGTCACATTCATATTTACTCTGTAGTGACTCTGAAGGCAGCCCTGCAAGTTACTCCCTGGCAATAACTTCCACCTGCCTTTAATGGCTGAGAAAATTGACTCACAAGGGAAGTATGTAAGAAGGGAGGTCTCAGGAAGCTTCAAGAAGAGACACTTAGCTCCTTCTGCAGCACAGGAACACTCCAGAAGAGTGAGCAGTGTTGATCTGGCCATGAAGGTGCAGAGGGGGTTGCAAGCAGAGAGCAGCAAGTGTGCTCAGGCATGGAGGAGGTTGTTGTCGAAATCTCAGGGGGTTTGAGTCTAGGTCCATTGGCTCATTGCACAAAAATATAATTGTTGAGATGACAAGGATTACTAAAGAAGAAAGGAATATTTCAATACATCAGGAGCACAGGAGACACTGCTTCAAATTTGTCTCTACAATAGAGATCATGGCCTTTTAAAGGAGGGGCCATGTGCACTGGGGCAGGCTGTGAATTATGGCATCAAGAGGTTTGCTCAGGGGCCTTCAGAATCTCGATCTCTGTCTCATAGAAAATCTACCATTTCTGGGAAACAACTCAAAAGTTCAAGTAGTTAGTTAAGGGAGATTATTTAAAAAAAAAAAAAAAGAGGTCAAGAGCCAGTTGCAGCTTCTCTGCCCTCAGCTGCATTGGCCCTCTGCTCCCTGCATTCCACTGAATCACTATTCAGCTGCCCCAGCTGTGGCTTATGCAAGTCCAGATGTGGCCTGGACTGCTGCTCCGGGGAGCACAAGCAGTGAACCCTAGCAGTGCCCACAGGTGTTAATTCTGCACGTGTGCAGAATACAAGAGCTGAGGAGACATGACTACCTCCACCTAGATTCTAAAGTATGTCTCTAAGACTTTCAGGGTCTGGAAAGAGACCTCTCACAAGGAGAAAGCCTCCACAAAGAGCCCTTACTAGGGCAATGTCTAGCTCAGTCATGGGTGACTCCAGAACGGCACCATCATGCAATGCTAGCGTGAAAAGCCACCGGCATGAGATTTCAATGTGTGAGAGCTGAAGGATGGGCTCCACCAAGCAAAATTGGGGGGTGAGGCTTCCCAAGACCTTGGGGACGTTGCACCCTCCCCATTGCATCTGGAAGGTGGGACATGGTGTTAGATTCGAGTATTTGTCTGTGTTCTCTGCTCTTGGTGTGCTCTTGGCTGAAGATTATCTAGGCATATCAACAACAAGACACAAGTTTGAAACACAGTTTGTTGAGGAAAGATAAGATAGGTTTACAGAGCAAAAACAAGATGCATTCATCACAGACAACAAATGGACCCCTTGTTCCAACTAAAAGGCTCTGGTAATGATCTGGAGTCCTGTTTTATGCTGTCTGGATTGGGCTCTCCTCAGGGAGGATCCTTAGGTTACTATAGGTCACTTTCTAAATTCTACTGTACCTGGGCTGCCTGGCCTGCAGACTCCTCTTTATCCCAGGTGTGGCAGTTGCTTGGGGCAGGATTAAGGTCGAAAGCACCAAGATGGGCCAGCCCTTGTCCTTCTTCCCAGGTGGGGCAATTGCTCAAGCCAACACCAAGGCAAGGCACCTACTTCCACCCGTGAGAGAGTCTTGGAGGTCCCTTGCTATCTATCTAGCAACGGAATCAAAGAAGATTACTCTCAAGCCTCAAAACTTAGTACTTCTTGCCTTGTTTTGGACTCACCTGGAACCTGTTACTCTGTCTTCTTTCCTATTACTCCCTTTTGGAATGAAAATGTCTGTCCTATGCTTTTGCCACCATTGTATTTTGATTTCATAGGTTTATTGTGAAGCAATTTGCCTCAGGATGAGCTATGCTCTAAGTCTCACCCATATAATGTTTAGATGCGTGAGATTTTGGACTTAGAACAACTTAAGGCTTTTGAGGCCATTGGGATGGAAAGAATGTATTTTGTATGTGAGAAGGGCACATATTTTGCTAGGCTGAGGGCAGAAAGCTATGGTTTAAATGTGTTGCCTCCAAAAATTTAGGTGTTGCCAATGTGCTAGTATTAAGAGGTGGAGCCTTTAAGAGATGATCAGGCCATAAGGGCACATTAGTGAAGATTACATTTATCTTTAGGGATATAAGATAATTTGCAGAAGGACCCATCTCTTAAAGGCCCTACCTCTTAACACTATCATGTTGGCAACACCTGAATTTTGGAGGCAACACAACCTACCAAGTGTGGAGCATTTGAGATCTTTAAATGCATTCATGTTGTGGGTTCTTTTAAACCTAAAGCATGAGTAAATGGTTTAAAGGTGGACAATATTACTCTGATTACCAAACTCCAAATTAACATTCACATTCCACTTCTAAGACAACACACCTGTGCTTATCAGTGAGTTTAATTTCTTTAATAACTACAAATTGACAGATTATGCCTTGCATTTCAGAGTTTGGAAGCCAGCCTACCTGCGTTTCAACAACTCTGTCAGTATTTCCCCATCTAATCATCAAATCATCGCGCAAAATTCAAAAAAGGATAAAGCACCAGATTTAATAGGTTACGTTCTAGTTGGTATGATAAAACAGATGTACAGGAAAGGTTACAAGAAGTTGTTTATAATTTTACCTAACATTTTAAGGCAATACTTGAAGAAATGTCAATAATTAGCGCAAGGTTGATTATAAGGATTCCAACTCAGATCTGCCTGGCTCCAAACTCTGTTTTCTCTGCCACATAGACATTTCCAGAAAGGTCTGCCAAGCTTTCTGTACGCACTAACCTTCTTGGAATTTGCCTTTAGTAAAATGTCTCTCAAAGGCCTGTAGAGAAGACACAAGGCAGTTGGGAGGTGCAGAGACCTTGATTCAAATCTCAAGGGCTGGTCTGCCAGAGGAACTGTCAAATGTTCCCTCTCAACAGGGGCAGCTCACGTTGTATGTTGTTCTGAAGCATTAAGGAGACCCATCAAATTGATAATGAAAATGAGAGCAATGATCAGATTTTTCTAAATGCCAGCATTTTTAAGTTCGGAGAGCTTTGACATGTGTGTGAGAAACTGCTCCTTTAAAGATAACCTGTCCTGGTTTGATCTCACACTGCAGTTATGTAAGATGATCCCTGCTGGGAAAACTGAGTGACAGGTCCACAGGGAAGGGCACTCCAGGCAGAACTGGTGTGGAATTGGGAATTTGGAGTCAGAGGATTGAGCCAGTGGCCCTGGCTCTCCCACTAATAAACTCTGATGACTTTGGCCACGTCACTTAGCCTCTAGATCTATTTATTTACTTGTAAAATATTTCCTTCTTTTTCAGAAAAGGCCACCTTTGGATTCAATGATATCCTAACAATCACTGAAGTCATCTATGTGAAGGTCCGGGTAGTCTGTAAAGCAGCCTATCCACTTTAATTACTCCTTTTTAACAGGTGTGGCCAAGGGACCTCTGTGAGGCCAGCAGCCCCTTCCCCATGGTGCTTATTCCCTCAGCAGCCACCGGGCAGCTCCTGAGGTGCCCACTGTAGCCTCAACACAGACCCAAAGCCTTTGCTCAAAGAAGCAACTTTGTTCCTCTTATTTCTATGCAGCTGCCTGCAGTTTCCCGCCCCCCCACTCTAACAGCCCTCTGGGTGTCGTTCTGCCTGCCACTAGCCATGCAGTCCCCACCACCACAGACACATTATCAGCTGTGACCCAGAGCAACTCCCTGAGCTGCTTTCCAGGGCCAGTAGATGGAGTCTTCATTCTGTCCTGACATGTCCCACAGAGCTAGAAAGTGGCACTGAGCAGAGGGTCAAGTCCCTTCCCCACCAGAAGCCTACAATCAGCATGGCCATAGGGACCTTGCCTTGACCTGTAGCTGGAAACAAGTGCGGGCCTGCTTGGTTCAGTCTCCAAAATTTAGCACGCTGGAAAGCTCTCCTGGCTGCTCATGCCCAGTGTATCTATGGCCAGGATTACTCAGGAAAACAGGTGCTGTGCTATGTATTCCACATCTGATGAGCCTGTATTCAAAGGAAGGGAAGCATGGGAGCAGTTCTCTCTCTAAAGCTGGGTTCTGTGCATGTCATGTCGGAAACAGCAGCATCCCCAACAACTTGGGAATGCTTAGGAATGCAGATGCGAGGACCCTATCCTAGACCTGCTAAATCGTATACTATGGGAATGGGCCCAGTGAGCTGTGCTTTACCAGTGCAGCTTAAGTTTGAGAACCACTGCTCTGGAGCTCTCTGGAGACTTGCTCTGGATCTCACACCTGCCTCCCCCTCCCCAATCTCACATGGTTGTCTCTCTTTGGGAAATTCTAACCCCAGATCATTCAGGAAAAGGAGATTCTGAAAACTATACTTCTCAGCTTTGCTTCTGCAGAGATCTCAGAAAGGGGTAGTAGTGATGCCAAAGGAACAGACAAGCACACCGGTAATCATAAATGAGACTGGAACATCTCAGGTGGTTCTGGCCGTATATTTAATGGTCACCCCCAGGCCTTCTACATCCACAAGGATCTTCCCTTGTAGCTGTACCAGGCTAAACCTCAAAGTTCACTATTAGAGATTTCTTCTCCTGGGCACTAGATCCTCTTGGCTTGCTTTAGTAAAATATTTATAGCCCAAGGCCTTTTGTTTTAACAGACTTTAATTTGCAGAGCAGTTTTAGGATCACAGAAAAATTGGGCATAAGGTATAGAGCTTTCCCATGTACCCCTGGCCCCCACACACTTGCTCAGCCTCCCCCCTCTCCCCGTCAACTTTCCTACCAGAGTGAATGCATTTGTTACAACTGATGAGCCTGTATTGACACATCATTATCACCCATAGTCTGATATTAGTATCAGGGTTCACTCTTAGTGATGACATTGATCTGGACAAATGCAAAATGACATGTATTTATTTGCTACTATAATATCATATGAGGTAGTGTCACCACCCTTGAAATCCTCTGGGCTCCATCTATTCATCCCTTCCTCCCCACAAACCCCTTGCAACCATGGATCTCTTTACTGTCTCCATAGATTTGCCTTTTCCAGAACGTTACATAGTTGGACTCAGATTATATGCAGACTTTCAGACTGGCTTTTTTCACTTAGTAATAAGCATTTAGATTTCCTCCATGTCTTTTTCTGGCTTGATAGCTCATTTCTTTTCTAGTGCTGAATAACATTCCATTGTCTAACTGTACCATAGTTTAACCACTCACCTATGGAAAGGACATCTTGATTGGTTCTAAGATTTGACAGTTATAAATAAAGCTGCCATAAATATCTGCATGCATGTTTTTGTGTGGACATGTTTTTATGTGGACATATTTATCCTTTGGGTAAATACCAAGAAAAGTGATTTAGTATTTGGTAAGAGGATCTTTGGTTTTCTGAGAAACCACTAACCTGCCTTCCAAAGTGGGTGTGCTATTTCTCATTTCCACCTGCAGTCAATGAGAGTTTCTGTTGCTTCACATCCAGGAACTGGTGGTGGCAATGTTCTGGATTTGGCCATTCTGATAGGTGTGTGATAGTAAATAATTTTATGATCACAGTTGTGATAAATAATTTAGAAATAAAGAGTTTGGGGTTGGAGATATCAAGTTTTTTTTCATTCTTTATAAGCTACATATGTATATCACATGTATATCATTGGTATTGGTGAAACAAATATTTTTATAGAAATACACGCAGTATCTCTTCTGTGTGAAAAAGTGAAATTCTTTTTTTTTCTATAGAATGTGTAGATATATTTCAAAAAGGAATATGAAGAAAATGCAACTGGGTGTGGTAGCCCGTGCCTATAGTCCCAGCACCTAAGAAGGATCAGGCAGGAGGATCACTTGAGCTTGGGAGTTTGAGGCTGCAGTAAGATGTGATGGTGCCCATGGCTCCATCTGAAAGCCATGTGAGTGAAAGATCTTCAAAGCAAATTCTCTATTGACTACTACATACTACCTCAGCTGATTTCATAAATGGAAGCTCATTGCATTGAGCCACAATCCAGACATCCAAACTCCCGCTCTGCAGAGACTGTAAGATAAAGTTTACTATTTGAAGCTACTACATTTTGGGATGAAGAAGCTGGCCCTTTTGAAGGGCTAATACACTGGCCCTTTCAGACTACACCATCACACTCTCCTTCCCAACTCTGCTTTCCAGAGGGCTCAGCTAATAAGGGCTATAAAGGGAGAGGGCAGGTAGAACTATGAAACACAGTGAGATTGGGAGATTCACTTCCCGAGCTCCCTCCTACCAAGTCACTGGGTCTTGGCCATGATAGTCTCAGTTTCTGTTTTGTGGTTACCCCATATAGCTACTGGCACCAGCTCTTAGCAACCATATATTACAAGGTCAACCCTCAGTCTCATCAAATAAGAAAGGACAAGCTATACCATTCCAGCATCAGTAGCCACAGGCAGGTAAAATATTGAATTCCAGTAGCTTTATACCTAAACCTGCAAAACTCAATACTGGAATATTGAATTCCAGTAGCTGTATACCTAAACCTGGCCAATTCAGTGGAGAACTCAGTGTTCTCCACTGAATGGTGTCTAAAATTATATGATAAGATCATGATTGTAGGACTGGATTTCAGGAGTGATCAGGCAGGAGGATCACTTGAACTTGGGAATTTGAGGCTGCGGTGAGTTGTGATGGTGCCACTGTTCTAGCCTGGGCTACAGAGCAAGACCCTGTCTCAAAAAGAAATAAAAAAGAAACAAAATGCATAGTTGAGGTCTGAAATAATATTTCTTCACAAAAAATCAAGAAAAAGCACAGGTAAGTCTTCATCATTTATCTAGTTTTAGATGTTATTTAATTTTGTAAGAACCAAATTCCAGGGCTTTTAAGGACTGGGCAATGTTTCATACGCACCACATCCGAAGGTGCATGTGAAATATCATTTTCTAAATTTTGTACAATTTAAGTTCTAGTTCAAACAACCCATTCTGTAGGTGACAGGAATTTCTTAATCAATTTGAGACTTCTGCATCTCCTTTACTCTGGGATGGAATGGGTCAATCAAAAAACTTTAAAAAAAACCTGACTACATTCAACAGCATGTTACTGCTTCGGAGTACACTAATTCAGTCTTTGTTGTACTTCAGCGTAGGTTGTACTGGAGGTTGGTGTGGTCCATGCAAGAGGTTCTGCCAAGCAGCTGATTAGACTGAAGGTGACTGTAGGAGCACATTCAATCTCTGGAAGAGAGCAAATCATTTTTAAGGACATTAGCCCATTAACTATTTGTATGCAAATAGGACTGCTAATTATAATTGAGTTTTATCTACTCCATACAGCAGCTCAGCAAGACTTCTACTTGGAAGTCTTCTGTCAGACTTTGTGAAAATTTAGTCTGAGTTGCTGTTTGCATTTAAAATACACTTCATTAAAAACTGACTCTAATTCAGTCTGGTAACTAATTTTCATTGGCCTTTCACCCAATTTGTGCCCATCAATGAGATTTAACTACAGCAATGACAGGAGTGATAGCACAAAAAAAAGAGCCAAAAGCATTAGAATATAACTACTGGGATCAATGAAGCATAGTAAAATCTTTTCAAGTCCAAGTTATGAAAAACCCTTGAAATAACTAATCAAAATAACAATGACCACTCATTCAACAAGCTGAGCTAAAGAATTTACCTAATAAGGTTATCGATTGTAACACTGCCAGCAAAGAGCAAATGGAAAAGATGTCCGTATTACAAGGGCCCAACTGAAGCCAAAATTAAATATTCTGATCCTTGCTTTACACCTGAGATAAGACACAGAAATTTCAGTACTTAACATTGATTCAGCATCTGCTTGGAATTTCTTTATTTCTTTTCCTGCTTTCATGGAACACCTGCTGGGGAAGTGCCCCAAACCACAATGACCATTGGAAAGCAGAACGTGAACTCCTCTTTGCACCCTGGCACACTAACCCCAACTGTTCGTCATAGAGGCTGAACAGAGAGTTGAGCCACAGCAGACAAGGCTGGGATTTTCTTCCCAGCTAACCAAACTAAAAAAAGCACTTGTGGTGTTTTCCAGGGTATGAGAACAGTCAGGTTTAAAATATTTGTCTCTTCGTTGTTACTGTTGGGCTGGGAGTCTCTGTAGCACCACTGATTGAATGGGTAAGGAAGGACCCATTCTCCATTCTTGACCACTCCGCCCTGTCCAGTTTCTTCAAAGATGAAAATGATAACCTACTCCAGGCATGCACATATGTCTCACAAGCTATACGCCCATTCTTTCATTTAGAAAATGGAGTATACTATTTATCAGTCAAATTATGTGCTATGGAACAAATATCCTCCAAATATTCATGGCTACAAATAACAAAGATTTACTTCTCGTTTGTACAACATTATTGTCTTGGGGCTCTACTCACATTGGGACCTACATTGATTGTTCCATAACTCATGCTTTATGCCAATAAACTAATACTCTAACCTTGTGCTCTTAATTCACTGGCCAAAGCATGTCACTGGAAAATTCCTGAGTTCAATCCTTCCCTGTTCTTGAAGGAATAAAGGCAGGAGTATTTGCGAACAGTCCCATAGCCACCACAATCCATTCAAAATTTCTATACATTCCTGCTGGGAGGAGGTAATCATAAAGGTAGAAAACTGAAAGGAAATGTTAGTAATGAGGCTAAAAGCAGATTCAAGATGCAGATATGAGAAAATGTGCTGAGGAGAGATGCAACTTGTAGAGATAATTTTTAGTCACTCCATATGACCTATATTTAGATTTTTGACAGTTGCATATGCACAAGCAATCTCTTTTCTCACCTTCTCCCTACTTTGGCTCTTTGACTGATAAAGAGTGACAGGCAGAGAGGGTGATAAGCTGCCAAGATAGCACTACACTTGGGTGTGCGTGTGTGTATGTGTGTGTGTGTGTGTGTGTGAATGTTTATGCTGTTATGAAAGATCTGTCATGTGAAGCAGATTGTTGTATTAATCCTACAATAAAATGACCAGGGTTGAGGTGACTGAGAATCAGTGGTTGCTGCAATTATCTCCCATGACAGCACACCCTCTTCCCACCAGGAGCTGCTTGGCCAGGGAAGAGGGAAATGCTGGAGATTCTTGAACATGATCAGTACACTCAAATGTGTGAGCCAAAAAATGGTTCAGGTCTGAGAATGGATCCTCAGTGCAGACGGAGGAAACAAAAGAAACAGGGTAGACATGGATCCTTCTGCTAAATAGAAACCCAAGGTATAGTAAATACAGTGGTTTTCTTTTTTTATTGTTTCAGGTTCATGGTGGGTATGAAGAATTAGGTTACACTGATTGCATTTGTTAGGTAAAGTCCCTCTTATAGTTGTGTCCCACCCACAAGAGGTGTGCCATACACTGTGATCCCCAACCCCCTTCCTCCTCCCCTCTCCCTGTTCCCTTGTTCCCCTGTCCCCCACTTTGAATTGATTTGAATTTTTCTCTTCTGAGGGTATGTATTAGATCATCTACTGGCTTCATATTAGGATTGAATATATTGGATTCTTGCTTCTCCATTCTTGGGATACTTTACTAAGAAGAATGTTTTCCAACACTGTCCAGGTTAATATAAAGATGTAAAGTTTCTGTCTTTTTTAATGGTTGAATAGTATTTCATGATATACATTTTTTAAAAAATTCATGAGCTATTCCATAACAGATGTTAAAAAATTGGGAAGTTACTTGGGGGACAATATTCACTTAGATACTTGCTTCAGCACTCCATTCACTGACAAATTCTACCTAGATTAGGGAGACAAGAATTCCAAATTTTTTTGTTAAATCACAAAAAAAAAAAAAATGAAGGAAAATATAGGTAAATATTTAGAATGGGAAGGGATTTATAAATACAAAATCTAAAGGAATAGAATTTAAAAAGAAAAAGATTAATAGATTTGACTACACAAAAATTTTAACTTATTTATCAAAAAAATCAAAATTAAAAGGTCAAGTATCAAACTGGAGGGGAATAATTATATCTAATTATCTAATCCTTTGTGACAGACAAAGGATTAATATCTTTAATATATTTAGAGTTCATGCAATGCAATGACAAAGAATATGGCTAAACATGAAAATATAACCTCAACTAGTAAATAATGAAACAAAAGTTTAAACTAAAACATAGATACCATTTTTATCTACCTAATTAAAAACATTTTTATAAATGTTTTCCAACACACAATGCTAGTGAAGATTCAATGGAATTCTCACTTAATGAAAGTAAATATATTAAAAGGTCAATATTTATCTTTATACTTTTGTACTGTTACAAGTTTTCTATAATTTATATTATTTTTAAAATCAAAATCACAAAGGAACTTTCACTTCTCTCCAAGATAGAGTGACAATGTCTAGATTTATCTTTCTATCTAAAGCAACCAAACAAATTTTAAAAACTACATACAAATAATAGTCCCAATATACTTGATATAAGGCATGAAGTATATCAGTGATCACTATGAGATAGGAAACAAACAAGATGAACCTATGATTTCCCAAGTTATTGCCTTGGGAGAGTTTCCAGGTTGCAACTCAGGAAGAGAGGACCTATGGGAGACCAGCAGCCTCTCTAAATCAAAAGATTAAGTTAGGAATCTAGGGAGATGAAGCAGCTTGAATTTGTAGGACAGAATAGCAGAGGTGAGCTATTCAGAGATCCATGATGCATTCAGCAGAGTTTCCATCAGCAGATGCAGGTGAGGAAACCCCTCATCCAAAAGGATGTTAGGACCAAAAGTACCCGACACTCACCCAGCACTAATAATAATTCTCATTTCCACCAGTCATTTCCACCACTCATTTCCACTAAGTCTTACAAAACCTTAGAGAGCATTGCATAGAATATTCAGAAGGGGCTTGCCTCAGTTGTGGGAAAACCAATTCTACATAACTTTAACACCTGGGAACATTTGGCAATATCTAGAGAATTTTTTGTCACCACATAAAGAGACTACTAGTGGTATCTAGTGGGTAGAGGCCAGGTTTGCTGCTAAATTTGTATCCTATAATAAAGGATTATCTGGTACAAAGTAAAAGTAACATTGAAATTGACAAATCCTGCCTAGTTGAAATGCTGCTCATGTCCTACCTAAAAGCAAGACCTGAAATGTTCAAACTGTTTCCAATAATTTAAGTATGCCCTAGAACAAAGCTCAAGAAGAAAATGTATAGCAAAATTTTAAATGTAATATCCACAATGTCTGGAACCCAATAAAAAATCACCATGCATGCAAAGAAGTAAAAAAATATAACCTGTAATAAGGATAAAAAATAATCTATCACAACTAAATCAAAATTGATTATAGATATAAACCAAGGACATTAAAAAGCTATTAAAACTGTGTTCCATATGTTCAAAAAGTTAAGTAGAAATAAGAATAATATAAAAAATTCAAATTGAACTTCTAGAAATGAAAATTACAACGTCTTTGATGAAAAATATACTGTATAAGATTAAAAGAAAACTAGGATTTCCAGGGGGAAAAAAGAGTAAAAGGGTAATAAATTTGAAAAAAGTAGTAATAGAAACTGTCACAAATGAAACATAGAGGGAAAAAATCCCAAAATTTTAAAACTGAGATCAGTATCAGTGAACTGTGATAAAATCTCAAGCAGACTAATATATGTTTAATCATAGTCTCCAAACAGGGCAAGAATGGCTTTGTTTCTTCTCTAATATATATAAAAGAAATAAGACTAATAACTTCTCACATTTAATAAAAACTATAAATTCATGAATCTAAGAAGTTCAATGAATCCCAATCAAAATAAACATGAAGAAAACTACACCATAGTTAATCATAATCAAATTGCTTAAAATGAGTAATAAATGAAAAATCTTAAAGGCAGCCAAAGGAAAATACAGGGTAAAATACAGACCAACAAAGGTACTGATGACAGAAGATTTCTCATTGGAAACAATGCCTATAAGATGACAATGGAACATTTTCATATAATGTACTCCACCCCCCACCAAAAAACCTACAATCTAAACTTCTATGTCCAATGAAAAGATCTTCAGAACATGAGTGTTAAACATAGACTCTTTCAAACTTACAAAGGCTGAATGAATTTTTCACTAGCAGGCCCACCCAGTTAAAAGATGTTAAAGGAAGTCCTTCAGGCAGAGGGAAGATCATACCAAACAGCATCATACCAAATATGGATCTACATAAGAATGAAGAATGAAGAACACTGAAAATAGTAACTGCATAATTTTCTATAAGTTGTCTTCAATGTATAAAGATATCAGCCTTCCAGAGGTTCTCCAGGAAACTCCAGGTCTGTGTTAGGACCATTTGCTGGAGAAATATACATGTCAGTATTATTTAATGTCAAGTCAATTCCTAACCATTCTAATGCATAGAAAAAAAGAAAACATATTTGCTACAGGGTGATGTAATAGTAGACTTTCTTTTCTTTTTTTTTTGTAGAGATGGGGTCTCACTCTGGCTCAAGCTGGTTTCGAACCTTTGAGTTCAGGGCAATTCACCCACCTCGGCCTCTTAGAGTATTAGGATTATAGGCATGAGCCACCATGCCCTGCCTAATGGTAGACACTATTGAAGACTACAGTTTTTCCACAGCAAATAAACAATGAGTTTGATGCAATTTACCATCCTTGTCCTTGTTCAAGAAATTTTTTTTAATCACAAAAACCTTTCCATCTTGAGGTTATAAGAAGAGAAATATTTAATGATTCCTTCAGGGCAAGCCAATCAAAATACTCATCTAATGAATTTAATGTAAATCCACAATGTACATCTTCATTGATTCATTCATCAAATACTTCATTCAGTTAAACAATATTTATTGATCATTTGTGTGTACTAGGGATTGTGCCAATGGCAGATTGAACAACATTGAAGAACAATGAACAACAAAGACACAATTTCTGACTTTTTCAAGTTTATTTACCTAAGATCTTATTGACTTCAGATCCTTCACAGATTTACATTTTTTTTAAAACAGGTAAAGTGAGCAAAGTGTATAATATCCTTAAATGGCTCAAATACACTCCCCTTTCTTCAAAATTTCCCACTACTACTACCACTACCCTGAATAGCCACCACCATCTTATCTTCTGACTTTGTGCCTTGTACAAGTATCCAGGTACCAGGGTTATAATTAGGGTAGGGAACACAGTGTGGGGAAAGGGGAGCATGTAAAACCCAATCAGTCATTTTCACTTTCATTTGTAGTTATTTATTGGATATCCATTGTGATCTAATTCTGATGAGGAAACATCTGGTTTGAGAGACTCCAACAATGTTGGGATTCTGGAGGCAGATAGACAGAGAGAACAGGCCACTGAATGGGGAGTCTAGAACCAAAGAGAGGCATGACTCTGTCTGGATGGCTGGATGTGTGCTGCAGGCAACCTTGTAAGTGCACCCACAACAGCCCCAGCTGATGGTCATTCAGGTAACAACCAAGTGCTCCCCTCAGCGCTCCCTGCTCCTGAACTTCCAGAGCAATTGCTGAGTCACCGTTCTGCCTACAATTACTTGCAAATGCCCTATGCACGGCTAGCACTACTGTATGAGACATTGATTCCTTGTCATTTTCATTTGTTTCATTTTTGGCTCCCCTAATAAATAGCAAGGCTCTTAAAAGCCTGAACTTTTTTCCTCTATGTCTTTATGAGAGGCAGTTTGGCAAAGTGAAAATGACAATGAATCGATTCCAAGTCGCCCTCACTCCCTCTTTTAGGTGCATAATCCTAGGTGAGCCTCCAGCCCTCCCTGTAAAATGGAAATGATCATGTCTTCTTTGCCAGATCGTTACAGGAATCCAATGACATGACAGTTTTCATAACATCCCAAGGAACATACCACCACTTTTTATATCTATTTAAAATAGTGCATTGCACATGAACTTTATAAACATCCTGTATAATAAAGGTGAAGTGTTTTCATAAAACCCTAAGAACCTTACCACCAACTTTTATGTATAATAAAAGCAATAATAATTAACATCTTTGGCTTGATGCCAGGCACTCTGCTAAATGCTTTAAGCAACAATCCTATAAGGAAAACTGAGAGGCAGAGAAGTTGAATAACTCACTCAAGGAGGGTCATTCAGTGGGTAAGCGATAAATTATTCTATTGTTTGTTTGCTTTGTGTGTCCCATGGTACCTAGCAGACCGTGTCACATGGAGTGCCTACAGTAAGCATTGGTTTGTGGTTATGTCTATTTATAACATCCATGCAGGGAGCCCTTTGTGGGTTCTCCTGTTGTCACAGGCTTTTCTTTTCTTATATGTCTAGAGTGATTATTTGTAATAGCTGAAAGAAATTTACTAGATCTCTGGTTTATCCCCCTCCTCCCATAGAGTATTTTTTTTTTAATTTCAGATAAATATGAGGGTACAAATGCTTAGGTTACATTGTTTTCAAATCTAAGGTAAAGTTCAAGTTGTAGTTGAGCCCTTCACCCAGAGGGCATGCTGAACTCACTGGTTTTTCTACATGGCCACATCTAAACAGCATGACTGCAAAATCCTGCTCCCTGTAACAGGGTGTGACCATACGCACAGCCAGGGGGTGTTAACTTTCTCTTCCAAGCTTTTCATTCTTTGTCACTAATTGTAAGTCAGTCTTCATTCTGGTGGGTGGTAGTTACACCTCTCATCTGATTTTGCAACTCACTGAGCTTCTTAACCTGGAGTTTCACTCTGGATTTGCATAGGGAGGCCTGTGCCAATCTCCTGCATCTCCCAGGGCAGCCAGCTCGTGAGGCTCGAGGAGCTCCCGTCCCTGCGGTGGCAGCAGACACCGTGTTCTGTGTGAGTGGAGCTCTTTATGGGTTTTATCTCCCCTCCACCCTGGAAAACAGATTTGTGGTTTCCAAGTTGCAGTGTTTACATAGTCCTGAAAGATAATTTATCATATTTATCTGCTGATAAAAGCTCTGGTTCAAAGAAGCCAAAATGAAATGTGCTTCTTTGTAGGCTTGAGTGAAATATGAGCACAAACATGGTTTGTGTCTGTCTCTTTGTCTTCCGGTGACTCCTCATACAGGTTTAAGGCAATCTTATTGCACTGTATGAAATAATCCCCCCAAATCAGAATTTCACTGTTCACATTTATAGGTGACGAATCAAAGGTCCAGAGAGGAGTGTGGCTTTTTTTGTGACAGAGGATAGTGAAAGTCCAGGTCTCCAGATCCCCATGCTTTGTTACCCCTCACTCCGTCCCCAGGTGTCTGGTAGACTCAGGTCCTCAGGGATCCATCTTGAAAGGCTGGTGCTTCCCCTTGACCCCACCACCACAAATTGCAGGTGTCCCTGAAAGAGAAAAGGGAGTTTTTTGAATTTCTGGTTTCTGTTCCCTGATATTTTCAATCATCTCTACACAATAAAAATTTGAACCTTAAACACAGCTCCAGAGCTTGAGTTCTCTTTGCCAGCCAGTCACACCATCTGAGAGATGAGAATAGTAGAGAAACAAGGGCCCTTCATCACACCTTCTGTGTCTTCTCACTCATCAGAGACAAGAGAGGTCAGGTTCCCTCTTGCTTTTCCAATTCCCACTTAGAAAATATCATAAGAGATTAAATTAAAGGTGCTGCCAGCCTTGTGCCTCACTTAGTACTTAAAGCTGTCTGGAAGGACCCCTGGGCATCACACTGAATAGTGGGGCCATGAGTCTGCCTGGTATAACCTTCCACCCTCTGGATTCTTGAGAGAGGGCATTTGTTTGCATGAAGTCTTCCAGCATCAGGTCCTAGAGCAGCAAGGAGCATTTTAAACCACAGCCGCACAGCCAAGCCCCTGTCTCACCAGTTCTCATCTTCATGCCAGGAAGTTCTCAGTGACACATGAAATTCCCAAGAAGCTCCAGTGCTCTCAAAGCATCCAAAGAACAAGGAGCGAACAGAAAATAAAAACCACTGGCTGATAATGAGCCAAACGAGTGAGTGTGGTTGAGGATGCTGATAAATCTTTGCCTCTCTCTCTGACACCCTCGCTATCACCTTCATCTCCTGCAGTCACGGCATGGTGCTGGTGTACTTGACTGAAACTGTGGAGCAGACAGATTGCACGGGCTCCACTGTAAAGGGGCTAGTGATATCATTGTGAAAGGTGGCATGTTTCACTTGGAAAGAGATGATGAATTCAGACCAGTGAAGCTCTTGAAATTATCTAATCAAATGTAAGAAATGCGAGCGCTGGGCAGGAGAAGTGGGGGGAATCAGTTGTCAAAGGAAGGAGGAAAGGGCGTTATCTGCTTTCCCAGGCTCTTACCTCCTGGCTTCATTGCCGTCTCCTCTGTTCTCCTCCAGAGGTTTCTGTTTTAAATTAACACTAAATGAAATAGAATTAAAATACGATGAAGTAGCCTTTGAGTGATTCTGTTTTGCCACTTAAATCCTTGAAAAACATTGCATTTCCCAATTCTGAACAATTTCTGATTCAAAACATAACTCGACTTTGAGGATAAGAATGATTTTTATAGCTCCTTTTCAGGAAAGAAGAAAGGATTGCTAAATTTAGCAAGAAAGAATGGGAGGAAGTAAAGAAGAAAGTCTACTGCATCTAAGCGAACAGCTTCTGGCCCCTTGCCTCTGACTCTGCATATGAAAAGGGAGGAATGTGGAGCTCGGCTCTGACCTTTCTTAGGGGTTGAAGACGTTTAGAAATACAGCTGTAGCCTTTAGATTGGGCCTTCCTGGTACTTTCCAAACCTGTGATATATGTGTATGGCCATAAGATCAATTCAAATTAGAGTCAGAAGAGTCTTTAAGGATCAAAAAAGCACCTTGTCCAATTTTCTTATCTACCCGCCAACCATCTATATTGGAGCCCAGATATGCCCAGGAACTTGCCTGACGTTGCATGGCTGGACAGCTTCAGCCTAACCACCACCACCCACCAGCCCCTTGTGGTCTCTTCACTCTCACCAACTGGTATAAGTTCAAGGCTCCAGGATGTAAAACCAAAGGCATTAAGGTAAAGAACTGGAGACTGATCTGAGAGAGAAAGAAGGCCATTGCCTTAGCCCCAGATAGACTTTTTGAGAGATTTCATCATAAAGTCTCACCTTTAGAAGCATTCCTTAAAATGATCCATCTTATTGAGGGTGCAAACTTCTTTATATAGATTATCAGAGAATAAACTTCTACAATGCACAGACCCAATATTGGTCACAGATAAAAAAAAAAAAAAACATATAAAACCCTCACCCCTGTGAAGAGTTCTGACACCATGTTCTAGAAGAGCGATTGCTAAAGAAGAATCTTCAAATATTAACAGCACTTTGAAGGGAAATGTAAAGAAATGACTGTAATTCCCTGATAATTAGTTATGAAGGAATTAAATCCTGCATCTGTGAGCAGACAGAGAAATATCTTAGGGACTCTCAGAGAATAATCAGAGGGAAAGAGGAAACCTTCTCCACTCTCCACATTCAGAAAGCAAGACCTCTGGGGAAGTTTCAGAAAGCAGAACTGACTATTCACTGCTCCTAACAATGGGGGGAGTTCCGTGACTTGCTATAAATGAAGCACCAGATTTCCAGGTTAGCTGAACAGCCATACTACTGAGTACAGATGAAAAGCAAAGCTTCTACTAAAAGAAAAAGATATAACAGACACGAAAGATAAAATAAAAATGAAGAAATACAGACAGTGAAAACAATTCAGTCTCGTATAATGTAGTAAAAGACATTATCTCTGATACGTTAAATCAAAAAAATTACTTTTAGTTCATAATAGTTTATGCCTCTCATTTAATTCCGGTGATATTTGTATTTTTCAGAAGGTAATTTCAAATACTATGGACCTTAAAAAGGTTCATACTCTTTAAGCAATTTGACCATCAGTAGAAATTTCACATACTGAAATAATGAGTGTGCACAAAGGGTAACACATAAGAATGTTATTGGCCAGTGTCTATAATAGTCCAATAAAAAGCAATTGTCTGGTAAGTAACAATTGGCTAAATGTTTAGCAATAGGCAGTTATTTAAGTAATTTATGGGTCATTGAATCATGAATATTAAGCAGCCATTAAAAAATACGTTATCTATAGCTACCTCTGATTATGCCCTTACTCTGAGATAGGATGGAATAGAGAATATGGCAAAAAAAAATCCATCTGTATTACAAATGTACAAAACAACTTCACTGAGGGGAGTATGAGCATAAGGTACTGAGTTTAAAAACTTTGGAAATAAGTAGATTTTATAAGACAAAAGGTAAAAGAGAATGTGCATAAATACCATAATCTGGTTGATAAAGTTGGTTGCCATATTACAGGTGAACAATGTGCACAGGATGTGAACAGTTGGGTGAATAGATGGAGGATGGCGGGAGCCTCGTTTTCCCAGGAATGTGAGATTACAAATCAGCAGATAGGGGAGCCCAGAATGATCTACCTGGTAATGAATCAGAACTGGAGACATCAGCATAAACTCATGCTTAGCTTAATACAGATACAGAAGGCTACGTATAGAAATATTTACAGTTGTAAGTACACTGGCTAGAGCACACAAATACATCTCCTTGCTCTGTCAGCTAAGACAACCTAGAAGCAAAGAACTGCCAGGAGCAATAAGTTCCCCTAACCCCCGTTCATTGTTCCCAATTATGTCTCCAATAGACTCAGGGCTCCTTGGAGAGACACCTGATTCTAAAAGTGGGAAAGGATTCAAAAGGAGCCAAGAATATCCTGTGATACCATAAAGTAAGAAAATGCTAAAAAAAAAAAAAAAAAAAAAAAAATTTAAACTAAAGAAAAAGAACATTCTCAATGACGAGGATATGTCAAAATGCTCCCAGTGCTCAGAAGTCTAGACAATTTGAGCAACAAAATAATGTAATATTGATTATAACCCAACATATAAAATAAATATCAAACCCATACTGACATAAGTGATTGAATAAATAAATAAATGTGGGACAAGAGACAAATCTCCCCTGCAGAATTCCAAATCCTCTATGAAGATACCCAGCTCTCAAGGACGTAGAGCACAACTCCCACTCATTAAACTTGAGGTGCACAAAGTGACTGACTTCAAAGAATGCAACATGGAAAGGGGAGAGAACAAAAGGGACCTTACAATAGAGAAACCTGACAAACACCACCTCAGTCAGGTGATCAAGGTCAAGGTCACGGTAGTATGCCATGCTGACAATATGATGTGATGAGAATGTCATCTTGCCTCTGTGGCCTTCCTCTGCCAAACACACAACCCCAGTTCACCATGAGAAAAATGAATCACCGTGACCGTGAAAAGGCATTCTACAAAATACCTAACCAGTGTTCTAATCCTCAAAGCAGTCAAGGTCATCAAAAACAAAGAAAATCTGAGAAATTGTCACAACCAATGGCAGCCTAAGGAGACTACTAAACATCCTGTACTGTCCTTGACAAGATCTTAAAACAGAAAAAGGACAATAGAGGATAAAAATAAAGAAATCTGGGGCAATGCCTGTGGCTCAAAGGAGGAGGACAACCCCATATGTCGGAGGTGGTGGGTTCAAACCCAGCCCCAAAACCTGGTAAAAAAAAAATTAAAATTAAAAAAAAAAGAAATCTGAATAAGGTATGGAACTGAGTTAATAACAATGTATCAATGCTACTCCTTCAGCATAACAAATGTACCATACTAATGTCAAAGTGGGAGGAGGGGAAAGTGGGGACTCTGTACCAGCTTCACAATAATTCCGTAAATCTAAAAGGGTTCTTTAAAAAATAGTGTATTCTGGGCAGCGCCTGTGGCTCAAGGGAGTAGGGCACTGGCCCCATATGCCAAAGGTGGTGGGTTCAAACCCAGACCTAGACAAAAACTGAAAAAAAAAATAGTGTATTCACCTATTGTGCACAATGCAATGGTACATTTCAAAACTAGTATGGTATAAATGTCTTACCATAACAAATAAGTAAGTGAGATAATGGCTATGTTAATCAGTTTGATTGAAGCATTCCACATTGTATGGCAAATCAGCACATTGTATCAGCATACCCCCATAAATGTACACAGTTGTGATTTAATAAAAAATAAAATAAAATAAAAATTGAAAATAGTGCATTAACAGCCACCACAATAAATAGCAATTACTGGTGGTAAGTAATGCCCAAGAAGGATGGTTAATACGCGGTTAATCTGCTATTGTTTCTTTTTAGGTTGAAAAAATTCTTTCTAGAAGACACATGGGCTCAGAACAAGTGTGCCTCATAGAGGCAGCAGGACTTGAAGATAGGTTACGGCTATGTGAGTTCTCGCAGAGTGAAAGCTTACTCTGATCCCTGCCCCTCTTTATTTCTGCATGGCAATCATCTCAGGAAGCTTGAGAATAAAGCAGCCCCTTCACTGGGCCCTATCTCTCAGCGCTGGATTTAGTAAACCTGAACCACCTCATTCTCCCCCATTATTGCCACTTAGCCAAGAGGAAATTATTACTAAAACCACATCAAATCTTAACTGAGTATCTTTTATTAAACAGAAAATGGGAATTGTCAGGTGCTTATCTGTACCCTAATAGAGTAACCCTAACATTACGCAAGATAGCCCCTGTGAGTCTCTTTACCTGCTTGTTCCATAACTGACTTTTCACCACAGGGTCCGAGCACGAAAGAATTAGGCGTAGTAATAATAATATTGACAATTTATTAAATACTTACTATGTGCCAAGAACTAAATGTTTTATTGTTTTTTATGGAGTGTTTTTAGTTGGTTAGTTTTAAAGCTGGATTTTAAAAGGTACAAGCAGGTAAAACAACTGTATTTTCCTCCTGTCCACGACTCTCAATTGTTCAGTCCCATCACACATCTAGAAAATATTTCAGTCAGATAATAGTTTGCAAGTCATTTTCAAATATTCACAAACATCCTCACTCTGATGTGTTCAAAACTCCAGTCGTATCTTAATCAAACCTGCAATTTCTCAGCTACTTTGAAGCTTCTCCTTCTTCTGAATCTCAAGCCTGACTCGGTCTGAAGAAACCTGCATGATCTTCTTTTGTAATATTTCTCCAACTTTCTCTCCTTCTCTATTTACCACCTGCCTATAACTGGTTGGAGGAGAGGACCGGAAAGGAGCAGGTAAGATCTTACCTTTCTTTTGCTGATATAATCTGGTATTGGCATCTTCTGGGGATGGATACGCACAAATATCAATTCTTGTTCTTGTGGACACCTGGGTGGGTTCCCACACTGGAGACTTACTGTTGACCATCAAAAAAAAAAAAAAATTAAGGAAAAAAAATTAGGGAAATGCTTCATAACATTAATCTGGGCAGGGACTCCTTGAGTAATACCCCCAAAGCATAGGCAATCAAAGCAAAAATAGACAAATGGGACCACGTCAAACTACAAAGCTTCTGCAGGAAGGGAAATACTGGACAAAGGGAAGAGATGACCCACAGAATGGGAGAAAATATGTGTAAACTACCCCTCTGACAAGGGATGAATTCGTAATTAGAATATATGAGCATAACTATAACTCAATAGGAAAAAATCAAATAATCTGATTTTAAAATCAGCAAAGGATCTGCATAGACATTTCTCAAAAGAAGACAAACAAATAGCCAACAGGTATCTGAAAAAAATGTTCAACATCATTAGTCATCAGAGAAATGCAAATCAGAGCTACAGTGAGATAGTTTCTCAGCCCAGTTAAAACGGCTTTTATTGAAAACACAGGCAATAACGAATGCTGGCTAGGATGTGGAGAAAGAGAACCTTCTTATACTGTCGGTGGGAATGTAGATTAGTGCAGCCATTATGGGGAACAGTATGTGGCTTCCTCAAAACACTAAAAGTGGAGCTACCATATGACCCAGCAATTCCATGGCTGGGAATACATCCAAAGGAGGGGAAATCAGCATATCAAAAAGATATCCGCACTCCCATGTTAATTACAGCACTATTCACAATAGCCAAGATTTGGAATCAACCTAAGGGTCCATGGGTGGATGAATGGATAAAGAAATTGTGGTACATATGTAGTACGCCCTACCGAATATCATGTAGCCACAAAAAGACAGAAATCCTGCCATTTGCAACATGGATGGAACAGGAGAACATTATGTTTGAAGCGAAATAAGCCAAGCACAGAAAGACAAATCTCACATGTTCTCATTCATATGTTAGAGCTAAATATTAAAAACATTTGATCTCTACCCTCTTGAGACAGAGAGTAGAATGACAGTTAGAGAAGCTGGGAAGGTAGCAGGGGAGTGTATAAACTGGGATGATTAATAGGGTGAAGATACAGTTAAGTAGTTAGAATGAGCAGATTTGCTACCACTTTTTTATAGCACAAAAATTGACTATAGGGGCACCTGTGGCTCAAAAGGATAGGGCGCCAGCCCCATATGCCAGAGGTGGCGGGTTCAAATCCAGCCCCAACCAAAAGAAAAAAAAAAGTGTCCATAATCAACAATAAGTTAGGGTATATTTCAAAATAACTAAAAGAGTGGAATTGGAATGTTCCTAACACAAATGGTAAACGCCCAAGGTGATGGTGAAGAATACCCCAATTACTCTGATTTGATGAACTCACAGTATATGTCCATATCAAAACACCACATGAACCCTATAAAGTCATGTAACTATTATGTACCCATAATAATTTTTTTTAATTGTTTCAAAAAAAAACTGAGCTGAGATGAGGAGGTGAGAATTTTTTCCTTGAATGAGGGCTTTAAGTTTCAACATTTATACTGATGGAGCTCAACATTTTAATATTAAAGTAAACCTGAAATTTTTACCATGAGAAAATAAACCTGGAAATGACCAGGAAAATGTCAGGATCAGCTCAATGTGAACTATGGCTAAAAGATAGGAGAGAGAGAGATTCAACATAGTAGTGAGGAAAGAAAGTAGCATGAGGAAAAAAATAAAACTTCGTGATCACTCCCCACTCAGGACAAAGCGTTCCATAAACTACATATATGAATTTATCCTCATAACAGTTTTATGAGGTAATGTGGGAAGATAAATTTTCTGTAGAAAGGAACTGTTCTCAAATGATACATTTTGATCTTCCATCAAAAAAAACAATTTTATTTTATTATCATCTGACTAGATCATTTTGGAACATATGTTTCTTCCATTGACTGCTGAGGTAAATTTCAAAATGGCATAATTCAAGTAGAGGAAATATTTGGGGGAAGGAGGACTTTTCTAGCTCCTAATAAGGCAATTCAATCAATTGAGCCAGGTATGGCAGCTCACATCTGTAATCCTAGCCCTCTGGCAGGCCAGGAATTCAAGACCAACCTGGACAACATAGTAAGACCCCATCTCTACCAAAAATAATTCAAAATGGGCCAGGATTCATTGCGATTGTTGTCTTCAATTTATTAGTAACATTTTTATTTAGTGAGGAACAGAGAAATTTTAATTCAATCATTCCTTTTCTAGAAAGCCTCCAAAAGCTATTTAGGCTTTTGATAGTCCTTATTTGGACAAGAATCCCAATTCAACTGGCAGAAATATTTGGTCTTTTTCTCCCATTGAACCCCCCAAACTGTAGAAGCATTCATATTCTTCTTTATTATTGGTTCAACTGTTAAAGAGTTGTACGTATACAAAAATCTTTGAAACCAGAACCAAAAAATTAAAATGTAAGCAAATAAGTGATGGGTATTAAGCTGGTCGTTTTGCACTCTATGGAATACAGGTACAAAATCTATGTTGGTATGTCCTTGTAGAGAGAGTGAAATTAGTCACATTAAATGTTTTAGCTCTATGTTGCTGCATAGAAAATTATCCTAAAGTATACCCACTTCTAACTAGCATCTATTGCCTGACAGTTTCTGTCGGTCAAGAATTTAGGTGTGGATTACCTGTATGGTTCGGTCTCTAGGTTGCTGTCAAGACATTGGAGGGAGATGCTGTCATCTCAAGACTTACCAGGAGCTAAGACTGTGCTTCCAAGATGGCCCAGTCTTGGGGCTATTGGAGGAAGACCTGAGCTCCTCGCTGTTGTCAGGACACCTCAGTTCCTTACCACATGACTGCGCTATAGGACTGCCTTACTGTTCTCACAACATGACAGTCAGGGAGCTCAGAATGACTGATCCCAAGGAGGGTTTAATGGAAAGGTCAAAAGGACTGTTTTTTAACTTAGTCTCAGAATCCACACAGCAATTCACCATATTCTATTAGAAGCAAGTCACTATTAGAAAAAGTCACAAGTCCAGGACACATCAAGAGGAGAGGGATGTGCCAGGTACAATGGCTCACGCCTGCAATCCTAACACTCTGGGAGGCTGAAGCATAAAAATTGCTTGGACCAAGAGTCTGAGGTGGCTGTAAGCTAGCCTAGAGCAACAGAGTGAGTCTCGGTCTCAAAAAAAAAAAAAAAAAAAAAAAAAAAGAGAGAAAAAAGAGGGGGATTAAGCTCCACACCTTGAGGAGTTCCAAAGAATTTGTGTACATATTTTTAAGCCACAACATTAAGGTCTAGAGATGGTGGTTGTTGCTTTGTTTGTTTGTTTTGCATTTATGCTCACAATAAGCAGATGTATTCTCGAGTGTAACAAATATGGAAGTCAACCACAGAGAACTATTTTAATGAAATATAACATAATGTCCTTTATTTTTAGACACAAGAATTATTATTATTTTTTTTGACAGTTTTTGGCCAGGGCTGTGTTTGAACCCACCACCTCTGGCATACAGGGCTGGTGCCCTACTCCTTGAGCTACAGGCTCCGCCCCACAAGAATTATTTTAATAAAACATGTGATACATCTTATTGTCAGCCAAAAGATTTTTATCCTTTGAAGAGTGAGAAACAGGAAAACTCCCAAAAACCTACACCTCAAAATTATAGGTAAGAATTAGAACATTTTAAAATTAAAAATTTTATAACAATTTTCTCTTTTACCTTTACAAAAAAATGATATTTTAATTAAACAGCATCAGTTAAAGAAATTACTAATGTTTATGCAGAGTTACATTCCCACATTCAAAGTGACTCAGGCTCAATCTTAATTTTTCCCTAATAATAATAGATTAATGTAGGTAGTAATACTTTAATGAAAAATTAATGCCCATACTTTCATTAAGATTACCACAAACTTCTTGATTAATTAACTAGCATTCCAGTGTAAATTTTTTGTAGTCTATATAGGTTGATAAAACGAGGCAAACCAGGACCTGTGCATATTAAATTGGTTTCAGTTTACTTCAATAGCATAGAAATTCTTCTGCATGCTATTTATCTTCCGCTTATATATGTTTTAAAATCACAAGATGAATTAACATTTCAAACATGATTAAAGACATCAGAAAATCTTCTCTGGAGGTGAACAACTTTGATATTTTCTGGCCATTTTTTGGAAAATTCAATCAGAAATGTTTGAATGTTTTGATACACTCTTTTTTCTTTTTTTTTCCTTTTTTTTATTAAATGATAGCTGTGTACATTAATGCAAACATGTACATTCTTTTTTCTAAGCAAGATTGAACTACTAGTCATTAAGCTGCCCTTATAAGAGTTTTTGTTATCATATCTACCATAAACACATTACAGTACAGTGTTGTAAAAAGCCTACTTATTTTTACAGTTTATAAGTTGAACTTCTA
>CAUYQV010195488.1:0-14551 GCA_963574575.1 Galagoides demidoff
GGCGCCTGTGGTTCCAGCTACTTGGGAAGCGGAGGCAGGAGACTCACTTGAGCCCAGGAGTTGGAGGTTGCTATGAGCTGTGATGCCATGGCACTCTACCCAGGGGGATAGCTTGAGGCTCCGTCTCAAAAAAAAAAAAAATATTGCAGGCATGTTGCAAAGTTTAAAACATCTTTTCACATGATTCTCTCTGTCCTAGGTCTTTATCAAATGATGGCAGGGCTGGCATTTCTGCAGCCAGCATCCTACATATATACTGTATAGAGCAGCTAGAAACAAGGAAGATACATGAGACACAGATAACTCAAGTAGTGAGAAAAGCTGTGTCAGTTCTTTGCTTTCCTGTTGGCACCAATGGGTGTGTCTTTAACATGCTGCTCCTTAAAGCTCCTTTGGAAGCTGCTCTGAGTCACATACACTTCGCTCCCCTCCACTATGTAGCAGAATGATGAGAAATAGTATCCCTTTCTGCTCCCTAGGTAGGCAGCACGTATAGTTTCATTACACTGTCACATGGAGCTCTTTCCATGAAAAGTGTTTTTTTTTTTTTTTTGGCCAGGGCTGGGTTTGAACCCACCACCTCCAGTATATGGGGACTGTGCCCCACTCCTTGAGCCACAGGTGCCGCCCACCATGAAAAGTGTTTTTAATATAAATTGCCTACTCTGTAAAGGGGAAGAAAAGTTTAATTAGTTAAATATCTGATTATAAAAGATCTTGCAGTAAAATAGGTCTAAGATTAAAAAAAGAAAGACAGAGCCACAATTCCTTATCTGCAATTTTCATACCCAAATGCTAGAAAAGCAGAAAGTTTCTTCACAAGTTTGGTGATAAGATCTGACTCTGATCTGAGGTTCTTTATGGTCTTTAGTTATCACACTTAGTGCAGCTCTTCAAAATGCACCAGGTTAACAGGGATATATTTGATAATGGATGCTACCTGGGACTTTTTTAGTAGTTTTGAGTGAAATATTTTATTCATTTATTCATTCACTTAGAGTTCTTCTGTCACCTTGGATAGCGTGTCATGGCAGCAACCTCAAACTCCTGGGCTCAAGCATCCTCTTGCCTCAGTCTCTTGAGTAGCTGGGATTACAGGAACCCACCACAACGCCTGGCTACTTTTTTTCTATTTTTAGTAGAGATAGGGTCTCACTCTTGCTCAGGCAGGTCTCAAAGTCCGGATCTCAAGCAATCCACCTGCCTTGACCTCCCAGGGTGCTAGAATTACAGGCATCAGCCACTGTGTCCAACCTGAAATATTTTATAAACTCTGTTTCTTTTCTAAAATCGTGAAGAAATCTGACTCCAAAATATAACTAGCCCTAAGATTTCAAATAAAAAATTTCAAGGCAGGATTTTTCCAAACTTTTAATGATATGGTGAGGTGATTCTACCAAATCCAAAGATGCTCCTAGTAAATACTTTTGTCCCACAGAATGTGAAAAAAATACAATGCCAAGCAAAAAACAAACAAACAAACAAAAAACCATGTTAGAACAACATGCAGGCTGCATGAACAACTGACACAGTGGTCCGGTGAGCCACATCCGGTGATGTGGCTGCAAAGCCTGTGTAAGTACCAGGAGCTATTATCTGCAAGGACAGTGTGCAGTGCTGCAGGTAACAGCTGTCTCCTTAAAAATGAAAAGGCCCATTCTGTCAGTGCTTTTAGATGTAGTGTTTTAGGGTATTCCTATTCAGTATTTCTCAACCTAGCTAAACATTAACATTTCCCAGAGCTTTCTAAAAATAGCCATTCATGGGCCTCATCTTCATACATTCTAATGCACTGCCACAGCTTTAACAAGTCTCAAAGTCTAGGCTATACGCTAGACTGTGTGAATCAGGATTTGGGGGCTTGAACCCCAGACCCAAGTACAGTAGAACCGCTGTAGCTGACTACCTGTCCACACTGACCACTTCCTTCTCTATCAGTACAGTGGGCCTAGTTCCTTACGTTGACCAGTCTGTTACAGTCCCTTGGGGGAGGGTCAATTTAGAGACTTCTACTGTATTTTTTTAAAAAACATGTCCAGGTGCTTCCAAGGTCTACCCCAAATTGAAAACCAATGGTGGCAGCTCACTGATTTGATTGGTGTAAGGTTTAAGGGTATGACTGTTTTGTTTTCCTTTCTAAGCTAAGTCAGTTCTAGATTGGCACTATGTAGTTACCAATAAATAATTCTAACCTTCATTCCCTCTTGTGGTGGTTTATTCCAGGATTCCTACTCCAGATTCTTTAAGTAAGCAAAAGGGGCAGGGAGAAAAAGGTATGGAAATCATGAGAAACATTTAAAACTTTTAGTAAAATAATCTATACCACATCAAAACTCCCTTAGTGCACAGTACATCAGAATGAAGCACAAAATCGAAGAGCAGAATTCACTTTAGTTGAGGCTACAATGTAAAGGAAAGCACAACATAAATGTACAAAGTAGGAAATCGCACCATTTCCTAGCAGATCATAGGATAACAAATTAAAAAAAATTTTTCCAGTGACTTCTTAATAGTACAGGATGCCAATACTAGACCTGATTCTTATACATATTCCAAAGAAAGCTAGAAAATACATTAATATTGAACTCAAGATAGTTTCTATTCAGAGAGCAATTGAAATATATAGTAATGTGGACATTTTTTAGAAGATAAATTTCTTTTGCTTTTAAGAAGTTTTTTCTTTCATGCTTTATAATGCTCATGTGAAAAAGACACTTATTTACTTTTTGCATCACTAACCCTGAGGAAGGAAGAACAAAAGTGAAGTAAACCACACAACTCAGTAGGGACCAATCTCCACATTTTTCACAACTGTGATTGCAAAGTTATGGGAGAAGTCCAGGATACTATGCTTATTTAGGTTTCCACAGATATCAACTTAAACCATTTAAAGCAGATGTGACATTGATAACTGACATAGTAGCATTTCTCTGCCTCAACTGTGAACCTTTAAACATCATCACTTTTAGTCTCTAGGTTGGTTTAAACAAGCAAAATAAAATTCGACATTCACTATGTAGGAAATTTTCAGTTCAATATATAGCAGTTATGTAAGGGACAAGACAGCTTCATTGCTCAAGAACCTCCAATCAGCACAGTAAAAATTCTGTGAACTCTTTCATGAGAAAGATCCTGGCAGTTACAAGGGAGTTTAGAGGAAAATGCAATTCCATCAAAATGGAGTATGGGAGGAGCAGGCAATGCTGCTTTGCCACTACAATTATCATTCTTAGGATAAAAGTTGGAATTGTAAATTTAGCTGGACTCACCAGTATTAACCTGTGGAAATAAAATAAAAATTTACTGCCTGGGCCAAAACCCCCAAGCAGCTGTTGGCAGCAAGAGGGCAATAAGGACAGAAGAGAACAGATTCACTGCGTTGTTGTCGAGAATGGGTTTCCCTGCTATGTGCTTAGCCTCGTGCGTTGGGCTGTTGACCACCATGCCAGTGCTTTCATCCCAACCTAAAGTGGGAAAGAAGAAAGGGAGGTGGAAAACCCAAAAGACTTAAGAAAACAAAATTAGCTTTTTTCCTCCAAAGGAAGATAGTCTTTGAAAGATTCTCAGTGACTTGTAAAATGACATTAATAGGTAATTTATATGATGAAAGATAGGGAATGTTGATTATAAAGGGCCTCTTTGAATAAATGAGTGTCACACACCTCAGTGATGTTCCGTCCTCTGGAGTTGCTTGAGACATGGAGGGGAGAACATGAAATGCAGAAAGGGCATGAAACTGCAGGTGGGGACTGCCTTCACACAGGTTCCCCTCTAAGACCAACCTGTGTGCCCCTGTGAGAAGGGCCAGGTCTGTGGACTCAGCTCTGAATACACAGGGCCCAGCATGCGGCTGGCACAAAGGAGGCATACGCAGATTTACAGAATGAATCGGTCTCCTCTGTTGTGCACATTTCCTTTCAACCCACTTGACAGGATCAGAACGTCCCCAGTTAAAATAATACCTAGGCTCTCTAAAACATGTGTACTGTCTGTGTGTGTGGGGTGGGCTGTGCAGAGCTATTGACCCCTTAGGTGGGAAATGAAATCAGAGTGCTTCTTCCTTAGCATCTAAATGAGAATAACAAAACTGAGGGGACAAATATTCTGAATGCACCCAGGAAACCCTTCTCTAGTCTCCTCACGATGTCAGTCAAAGAAGAAGCCATGGTTGGTGAGAGCATGCAGCAAATATATTCCTGTCAGGATATGTCAGTATACTGAGAGCACAGGAGGGCCCCGGAAGCAAAGCACAGAAAATTCTGAGGAAAACTGACTTTCCCATATATCTTGAGTGGGGCTAAAAATTCGGTAGCAAGAACAGCAAGCACAGTGTCACAGTAGGAAAGTAAGTTCGTAAGTGTCAGTCAGGGTAGTACAGTCATTATCCCTCAAGTGGACTTGGAAAACAAATGGGAAGAGGTGCAGTAAGATGATCTGATCCAAATGTCCTGCTTTCCTGGAAAGGGTTGATGGCCCATAAGCAAAAATATATGTTCCCTGCATATCATATCCTCCTCACATAGCTACTAACCATTGCTTTGCAGGACTAATTCTTTTCCAGTTAATTTAACACAAAAGAAAACTAAAATTGTACATGAGACTTTGCTCTCTCATCTCTGGTCCCTCAATACTCTGTCTTTGGATTTGTTTTCTTTTTTTTTTGAGACGGAGCCTCAAGCTATCCCCCTGGGTAGAGTGCTATGGCATCACAACTCATAGCAACCTCCAACTCCTGGGCTCAAACGAGTCTCCTGCCTCCGCCTCCCAAGTAGCTAGGACCACAGGCGCCCACCACAACGCCCGGCTATTTTTTGGTTGCAGCCATCATTGTTGTTTGGCGGGCCCGGGCTGGGGATTCGAACCCGCCACCTTAGGTGTATGTGGCTGGCATCTTAGCCCATTGAGCCACAGGTGCCAAGCCTTGTTTTCATTGTCACTTTTTTTAATTTTTCTTTTCCTATTTCTTTCCCATTTCTTACATATACTAATAAGATCCAATAATAGGGGAGTGCTCTTACCAGTAAACTGCATTGTAGCCCCTAAATAGGAGTCCACAATTGATCCTAGTAATCCAGCTAGACCCCCAAATGCAATAATTGGCCACTGGGGAGCAGAAATGTCTAAATCATTCACAAAAACCAACTGTGTGAGGAAGTACGCGATGCCCACAAAGGTACCACCAAGGAAGCTGGAGACAAGGCCCACCACTGTAACCCCTCCGTTGGTCCCTGAAGAAGAAACATGCATAAAACATCAGGTTAACAATGAACAAACACATAAAGTCAAGGAGAGCAAAAAATTTTGATCTCTACCCAATCAAGACTAATTCAAAGACAGCATTCACTTTAATGCAATCTCAAGACCATATGCTATGTAGAAAATAGTCTTTTCTCTGCAGTGAGCTCCTGACATTCTAGGCAGTAAGGTCGCATGGTTCCATGGAGCCAGATGATATGGTTTCTCTTATTTATGCCACTCTCAACCTGTGTAACTGTAGTGAATCTATCTTAACTACTCTATGCCATAGTTTCCTTATTTATAAGATGGAAAAAAACTAATTCATATTATTATGAGTATTATACAGTAATCAACAGAAAGCTTTAAAATAGTGCTATGTAGTAGGTATTCTAACATTAGCTATCAAAATGATGATCAGGAGAAGAGAAAGAAAAGAGGAGGAGAAGGTGATACAGGAGGAGAGGATGGGGAGAAAGAGAAGGAGATGACAGAGGCGGTATAGATTAAGGATTTTTATAGATTAAATATTTCTATAGATTAAGTATTTCTATAGATTAAGGATTTCTATAGATTAAGTATTTCTTACTGAAACACTTAAGACCAGAATGGTTTCATATTTTGGATTTTCTCAGATTTTGGAATATTTGCATAATATAGACTTACCAGTTAAGCATCCCAAATCTGAACATTTGAAATCTAAAATATGCTAATATCCTTTAAGAGCATAATGTTAGTGCTCAAAAAATTCCAGACTTTGAAGCATTTCATAGTTGGAAGTGCAATTTGTAGTAGAAGTTGATAAGGAACAGATGATGTTAAAGCACAAATTGTATAATAGAATCTCAAGACTTGGCGCCTGTGGCTCAAGTGGCTAAGGTGCCAGCCACATAGACCTGAGCTGGTAGGTTTGAATCCAGCCCGGGCCCGCCAAATAACAATGATGGCTGCAACCAAAAAACAGCCGGGCGTTGTGGCAGGCGCCTGGAGTCCCAGCTACTTGGGAGGCTGAGGCAGGAGACTCGCTTGAGCCCAGGAGATAGAGGTTGCTGTGAGCTATGATGCCACAGCACTCTACCCAGGGTGACAGCTTGAGGCTCTGTCTCAAAAAAAAAAAACCAAAAAAAAAAACCCAGGATCTCAAGAAATACTCCATTGCTCCCCTTTTTTTTGTGTGGGTCGATCTCTGTTTCTATGTTGTTTATCTAGGTCTTGCTAACATTTCCTGCAAATATTATTTATTATCACCAATAGCCTTAGCAGGTTTCTAATTTGCCTTTTTTTTTTTTTTAAGAGACAAGAGTCTTGCTCTGTTGCCTAGGCTAGAGTGCCATGGCCTAGCTCATGGCAACTTCAAATTCCTGGACTCAAACTACTCTCCTGTTTCAGCTTCCCGAGGAGCTGGGACTGCAGGTGCCCACCACGATGCCTAGCTAATTTTTCTATTTTTACTAGAGATAGGGGTCTCACTTTGCTTAGGTTGGTTTTGAACTCCTGATCTCAAGAGATCCCTCTGCCTCGGCCTTCCAAAGTGCTAGGATTACAGGTGTGCGCTACCATTCCTGGCCCTAATTTGCCTTAAGAACACTAAATATAATTCTTAAAAGTCTCAAAAATAAGAAATACATTAAATGAAGTTTTTTTTTTGTTTTAAAGAAACTCAAATCAAGACTCACCAACTGGAACTTTCTCCCAGGTTGTTATCAACCTTGGTGGGCTTTTACTCAGAACTGTGCCAACCTCTGAAGCCCATGTGTCTCCGGCAGAGCAGGCCAGTGCAGCCAGGAGAGACAGACACATCCAGGAAGCAGTGTACTGCTTGGAAAAATCTATCGGGATCTCCCCAGGGCCATTTTCTATCATGTACAGCAGGGCCAGCTCCGTAGGCACAGCTCCATTACAGAACACCTGGACCCAATTCCTTTGCCCTCCTGGAAACAAAATTCAAAGGACAAGAAATATTTTTTTCCCAGAAGGAAAATCATGCAGTATTGAAATTTATTTATATTTTAAAGTTTAAAAAAAGTAACTAACCTTTTACCAACAGACTAAATGCACCTCTACCCACATTCTACATTGTTATTAATAAACTTGGAATTATTAAGGATAGACTCTAGTGCTTTTTAAATTGTGCTGTTATGCCCTATTGCGGAGAGAGAAATGATAAACTGAATTAGGCTATTAACATAATTCTCATCTAAAATTTGTCTGCTTAACTGGTTAAAAGCTTACACTGGATGAAATAAAGTTTATTATTTTGAATAATATCAATTAATTTTACCTTCCTTATATTCTGAATCTAGACGCTTCTTTGCTTCTCCCTTCCATTTAGTGAGTTTTGAAGAAGAAAGGAAAAACATCAGCAAAGAGGTAAAAAAGCTGAAGTTTGCAATGGTTAGGATAAATCCAACCACTAGCCCTGAAAGAAACATAAACAAACACAGAATTATACTCAATCCATACATTAATGCTGTGAAAAAAGGATGAAATTGTTCTCAGTTAGTTTTATATTACAAGCTGAAATGTACATTTCTCATACATTTGCATTTTACCAAGTTATTATCAAGTAGTGAACTGGACGTCATTTTGATTGTATTGATAATTTTTAATTTTTTTTAGCTATTCAAAACTTTATTTATAAAAATCACCTTCCCTACAAATTTAAAGAAGTCTGAGGAAGCTTCTTTTTCTTCCACCCAAAGAGTTTACAAACCCGTATACCAACTCATTTTTAAAAGAACACTGTTAAAAAGGCAAAAGACAGAAATTGAACTAATGCCTTTGGATGCCAAGACATAGTGCAATCCTCAGGTAATCAATCAGAATGCCAAGATGAGCAAGGTTGTTTGAACCACCAGAATGTACAGGTGTGTTCCTTCACTTAGATTGAGATACAAAATGTAGGCAGTCCTAAAAGGGACAAACGGTTTCCAAATGACACTTCTCTAGAATAGCATCCCAAATTTTCTTGTTGAGATGATGTTGAGTTTATCCTTTGCACTGGCCTTTGGGATATTCCCCTAGATGGGCCACTATTATTCTCCATTGGGTTTCACTTGAAGGCAGATAAGCATATTCTGAGAATAGAGCATTCCACTGAGTGGACACCTACAATATTTTAAATCACTGGTTTATATATGACTGAACATGCAATGAGAATGCCCCAAAGATCATATTTCTTGATGCCACACTCAGTATGAGGATAAAGGAACTCATAAAAATTATCCATCACTCTGTTTACAGGATAGTCAGTTCCTACATACAGATCATGAACCTGGAGTATTATGCCACCCAAAATAGCTGTCCATCTGATTGTCATAGAGCGAAAATTCAGTACAGTTCACAACCACCTGATTATAAGCATGAATGAATCCAATGAGCAGGAGGAGCCCTCCTAACAGGCCAGAGATCGTCATTGCTTCAGATGTGTAAGGTATCATAGGAAATAGGAAACGTATGTTGATAATTATTATTATTTTTTTTTTGAGACAGAGTCTTAAGCTGTTGCCCTGGCATCACAGCTCACAGTAGCCTCAAACTCTTGGGCTCACATGATTCTCTTGCCTCAGCCTCCCGAGTAGCTGGGACTACAGGTATTCGCCATAACGCCCAGCTATTTTTTTGTTGCAGTTGTCATTGCTGGTTTGCTGGCCTGGGCCAGGTTTGAACCCACCAACTTCAGTGTATGTGGCTGGCGCCATAACCACTTTGCTACGGATGGTGAGTCAATAATTTTTTAAAACTATATTTTGGTCTCCTGTGAAACAATGCTATACGAATATGAGATGTTATCTTAGACAAACTATAATCATGTTGCAGAACAGAATGAATAGTGATTTCCTTATTGAACAATATATAGTTATACATATATATACTGTTTGCATAGAAAACTACTTTGAAGAATTTTCCAACTAATCATGGCTCTCTCTGGAAAGATGAGATTAAAATAATTTTTCTTTTGTTTTTTTCTTTTTTTTTTTTTTTTTTTGAGACAGAGCCTCAAGCTGTTGCCCTGGGTAGAGTGCCATGGCATCACAGCTCATAGCAACCTCCAACTCCTGGGCTCAAGCGAGTCTCCTGCCTCCGCCTCCCAAGTAGCTGGGACTACAGGCACCTGCCACAACGCCTGGCTATTTTTTGGTTGCAGCCATCATTGTTTGGTGGGCCCGGGCTGGATTCGAACCCGCCAGCTCAGGTGTGCGTGGCTGGTGCCTTAGCTGCTTGAGCCATAGGCGCTGAGCCTAAAAGAATTTTTCAAGGTTATAGTTTTTACATTTCCCCCCATAGCCTAGAATATTTTCTTCCTACTTTATAAAAGAAATTCAAGAGAAAAGAAGCTTTTCATGCTTTTCAAAGTACTTTTATGTGCTCTCTCATTGTGGTCCATAAACTAGGATGAGGGGGTAGAAAGTTTTTCTTAGGTACGTTTTCTTGGGCAAATCAACAAATAATCTTGAACTTTTAAAATTATTTTTTAAATTAAATCATAGCTGTGTACATTAATGCAATCATGGGGTACAATGTGCTGGTTTTATATACCATTTGAAATATTTTCATCAATATTAACATAGCCTTCACCGTAGTTTCTTAGTTATTAAGACATTTATGCTCTACACTTCGTAAATTTAACATGTACCCTTGTAAAATGCACCATAGGTGAATAATCTTGAATTTAATGTGAAACTAAAACTAGAATATGTTCTGTGAATGTGATTTTAGCTTTTTTGATTTTTCTCTGCCTTCTTAGTTTTTTTTTCTCTTTTTTTTGACACAGAGTCTCACTTTTTCACTCTGGGTAAAATGCCATGGCATCATAGCTCACAGCAAACTTAAACTCTTGGGTCAAGGAATCCTCCTGCATCCGCCTCCCACGTAGCTAAAACTACAGGCACCTGCCACAATGCCCAGAAGGTTTTTCTATTTTTAGTAGAGAAGGGGTCTTGTTCTTTCTCAGGCTGGTCTCCAACTCCTCAGCTCAATCAATCCACCCATTTTAGTCTCCCAGAGTGCTAGGATTATAGGTGTGAGCCCATCATCTTCTTATATTTTATTGAAGCAAACAAAGAAGAAAGGAGGAGACAATCTTTCATTTTCGGATGAGTGACCAATTTCAAGGTAGGCTTATAAAATCCACTGTTCAATCAGGAAAACAAAGAAAGAACCTTGCTTTTTCATGACACAAAAGAGAAAAAAAGCCAAGGAAAGATGCATTCTTGGTATGAAGTCACAGCAATGTGGAATGAGGTCATTGACATCAACTGCTAAAGTACTTGAACATGCTTGAGATTTGAACTTGTTGTGGGTTATTTAAAAAGTTATAAAAACCTGTCTCTAGGTAATTTCTAGAAAATACAAGTGTAAGATGGAACGGGCTTTTAAAATTACCCAGAAAATCCTTAACATCCTTTTGTTACACAATTTGAAAATGTTCTTGTGAATAAAACCTGGTTGGAGAGGGAGCAAAGTACCTCATTTTTTTTTTTGTACCTTCATCTTTATCACCATAATAGGTTAATCCCACAAAAATGAATTAGAGCTAAAATACAGGTAAAAGCAGCCATCTATAAAAACGACAAAAAATAAGAAATAAGTGTTTGACTACTAAGAGCACACAAAATTCAGTCAAAGTGACCCCAGGAAGTCAGACCTGGATGTGGCTGTCTCTAAGAACACCTTTAGCCCAAATGAATTGTTTTATACATCGTGGTGGGCGCTTGCAGTCCCAGCTACATACGAGGCTGAGGCAGGAAGAGCCTTTGAGCCCAGGAGTTTGAAGTTCTTGTGAGCTAGGCTGACACCATGACACTCCAGCCTGGGCAACAGAGGGAGACTTTGTCTTAAAGAAAAAAAAAATGCTAACAGATGGTGGTAATCTGAATAGCAGCTATAAAACAAAGTTTCAAAAACTGAATTTGCTGTTACGTCTTCCCCATGGTCCAGGTAAAGGCGGTTTAACTACTCGACTCCAAAATTCGGCTTCGTGCTTAAGTGTCAATCTATTCTAGACGTAGCATTACTGCCCCTGAGGCATAACAGTTATGTGATTTTTCTCATATTGACTGCATGCTCACCAACCTAACTTCAAAATTTTTTCAAACTTTTATTTGAAGACAACTCTTATTCTTCTAATGTGTGGCAGAATAATTTGGAGTAATTTCCAAATTATTTTATATGAAAATAATTTCAAACTCTATAGAGAAGGTTGTAGGAATAAGAACAGTAAAAGAACACTCACATGCTTTTCACCCAGATTCAGCGACTATCAATTTTGTCCCATGTGCTCTATGATTTGTATGTGCTTTCTCTATACATAAACATCAAATGTGTTTTTTTGAACTATTTGAGGGTAAGTTACATAATACATGGCCTTTCACCTTAAATACTTCAATGTGTATGTTCTAATAGGGATGCGCTCTTTAGCAATCACATATGGTTATCAATTAAAGTTAACATCGATGTAATATTTTTTATTTACTATCTATATTCCAGTTTTGTCACTAGACTCAATAATATACTTGCAGGGGTGTCCAGTCTTTTTTCTTTTCTGCTATACATTAGGAGGATAAGAGTTGTTTTGGGCCACACATTAAATATACAAACACCAATGAAAACTAATGAGAAAAAAAAAAGCCTGTGCATACTTTTTGTGATACCTGACACCAAAGATAAGCAAAGCAGTCCTTAAATAATCTACATGTAGCCAGGTGTTGTGGTGGGTACCTGCAGTCCCAGCTACTTGGGAGGCTGAGGCAAGAGAATTACTTAAGCCCAAGAGTATGAGGTTACTGTGAGCTGTGACGCCAGAGCACTCTTCTGAGGGTGACATAGTGAGACTCTGTCCCCCCCCCCAAATAAATACAAATAAATAAATAAATGAATGAATACATAATCTACAAGCAGCCGACAGGTTGGACGTCCCCACAGAACATCTCCTCCTGCAGTATGGGCCCCAGTCTAGGCTGGCTGCTCCATCTCCTTAGTCTTTTAGCATGGACCATTTTTGTAAGCCTTTTCCCTTTTACATATTGTCACTGTAAAGCATTCAATTGTGCCATTTTTAAAAAACATGCTCCTCATCTGGAGATGTCTAATGTTTTGTCATGACTAGATTCAGGTTATGCATCCCCATCCAGATACTACGTGGGTGAGGGATCCTTCTGCGGGTTGCATCTGGAGGCAGCCATGGCCATCCTCCTCTCACTGGTGACACTAATTTTCATCACTCGGTCGAGGTACTGTGTAATTTCTTCATCATTAATTATCTTTTCCTTTAGAGTAAGAAGCATTCTGTGGAAAATATTTTTAAATCATGCAAATATCCTGTTCCTTATCAAATTTCCCTCCAGATTTAGCATTTATTTATGACTTTGCCTGATTCAATCTTTGCAATGCTGAGCACTTTCTCCACATTTTACAGTCAGCTCTTGGCATTCTAACATAAGCAAGATCCCTCTTCCCCTACTTAAAAAAAAAAAATCCATTTATTACCACCATAGACTCATGAATTCCTACTTTTTCTGATGGCTTAAAATATATTACTATGCTTAACTGTTGGTACTCAGATTGTTCCAGATGTGGCCAGTGGGAGTCCTTTTAATTGCCTACTGTGCCCTTGTGACATGACCTCATATTCTTTTTGATCATTTTCCTTTCTGGAATAACAAGATGGTATAGGCTGCCCCAGCCCTGAAAGCAGCCATCTCTCTGAGGAGTTGTGGCTCATTTTAATAAGTAAAGTTAGACACCAAGATCTAGGATCTTGAGTGTGCTCACTGTTAGTGGAGCAACTCTGCTGCTTGTGCACAAAGCAAATGATTATACACACATGTACACACGTACAAATATATATGTATGTATATATACATGTACATATTTTAGAAATCACAAAATCACACCAATACCAATTGCAATCCATCCCCAGAGCGTTCATTCTCTCTTGCCTTCCTCCTTTCCATATTTGTGTGCTTTGTTTTCTTTATTAACAACTCTGGGACAGTGCCTATAGCTCAGTGGACAGGGCGCAGGCCCCACATACCGAGGGTGATGGGTTCAGCCCCAGCTGAACTGCAACAAAAAAATAGCCAGGCGTTGTGGCTGGTGCCTGTAGTTGGAGGCTGAGGCAAAAGAGAATCACATAAGCCCAGGAGTTGGAGGTTGCTGTGAGCTGTGACACTAGGGCATTCTATCAAGGGTGATAAACTGAGACACTCTCTCTTAAAAAAAAAAAAAAAAAAAAAAAGAACTCTGGCTCCCAACCATGACAGATTCGCTCAAGGGCTCAATCCTATATTGTACCTAAAATTGTTTCAGAAATGCTTCAACTACCACCAAATGAACTACTAAAATAGTTTTACTTCTTCCCAGATTTCCTGTGCCCCATTTGGCTCTCTCCAGCCTTTGTAGCCAACTACCTGCATGATTTTCCTTCCTGTGGATTGTATTAGTTTATCATTCCTGTGTTTATTTTAAGCAAATATATGCATTTTTTCTGACTTTCTCTTCTTTCTTACTTAAAAGGTAGCACTCTTTGTATGTTCTTTTGAACTTTCAAGCAAACGTTTGATAATTTTATAGTTTTTCCTCTAGGGAGAGAATGTACTAATCTGCAATGAACCTTTAGGTCAGTGTGGCCAAGAAATTAACATTCTGCTTTGTAAATTCATCTCCCATGAGTCTGCTTTGTGTCTAAACTTGAGAAAGCTTCTCATCTGGGTGCCTGACACAAATTTAACTCTAGCCCTGCAGACCTGGTGATCGTTTTCTCAGAATATGATTACCACACCAAAGCACTATTCTCTTGTGGGGGCCCGTCCAGGCTACCTGCTGTTTGTCCCTGGTTTTTCTATTTTATTTCTACCTATGAAGTGATCCATCCCTAACTTACTCTGTGTTGACAATAATATCTTCTCTGTAACTCTCAAGATAAATATATTCTGTTCTGCTAAATGAGGAATTTTATCAAATACATTAAATAAAATTCTATTAAATAGGGTCAATATTATATATTAATGAATCTCTTTAATAAGGCGGTATTATATAATACTTAATAGTAGAGAAGGGGAGCAGGTTTCTTTTTCTATAAAAACTCTTGGCTCGGCACCTGTGGCTCAGTCAGCTAAGGCGCCAGCCATGTACACCTAAGGTGGCGGGTTCGAATCCCCAGGCCGGACCCGCCAAACAACAATGATGGCTGCAACCAAAAAATGGCCGGGTGTTGTGGCGGGCGCCTGTTGTCCCAGCTACTTGGGAGGCGGAGGCAGGAGACTCGTTTGAGCCCAGGAGTTGGAGGTTGCTATGAGCTGTGATGCCATGGCAC
>CAUYQV010195489.1:0-15532 GCA_963574575.1 Galagoides demidoff
AATGATGGCTGCAACCAAAAAATGGCTGGGCGTTGTGGCAGGTGCCTGTGGTTCCAGCTACTTGGGAGGCGGAGGCAGGAGACTCGCTTGAGCCCAGGAGTTGGAGGTTGCTATGAGCTGTGATGCCATGGCACTCTACCCAGGGGGATAGCTTGAGGCTCCATCTCAATAAATAAATAAATAAATAAATAAATAAAGTGGCCAAGGAAGGCTTCATGAAGACTGTGACAGTTGAGGAGCGAAGATGTGATAGAGGTGAAAGAAAGACATCTAGAGTAAAATTGTTCTAGTTAGAAGAGCAGTGGGCACAGCTGAGGCAGGAGCATGCCCTGCAGGGCCCAGGAGCATCAAGGAAGCCCTGGACAGTACACAGGAGTGGCAGGAAGGGGTAGCAGGAGCCAGAGGAGGTAGTATTTTGAAGGCAAGGAAGGGAGTTGGGCTTTACCTCTGAGTGAGCTTGGGAGTCACTAGAGGGCTCTGAGCAGAGAAGGGGCATAAACCAATGTTTTAAAGTGATGTGTCAGCTGTCTGCTATGTTAAGACTAAACAGGGTAGGGGATGATGATGGAGAAGGGGGACCAGTCAGGAGGCCACTGCAGTAGCAGAGCAAGTAAGTGATGGCCATTGGAGCAAAGTAATGCAAAGAGGCTAAGGTCAAAGAAGGAGCATCTATGTGAATAACAGAGAGGGACAGTGACCTACAAGCCTAGGAGGTAGTGACCCAGTGGTGGACAGGTGACTCAACACAGTGTGGTGTTAGTGTGGTGATGATATTTATGGAAGCTGGTAGGGGGATTGAGGGGTTTCATCACAGAGGAGTCTGTCCAAGAGTAGAAAATGCCAGTAAGAAGGCACCATCAGGGAAATCACAGGCCTTCAGAGATCTAGAGGCGAAGCAAGATGCCACCATGTCTGTTTGCTACTATTTTGCTCCACCCTCAACGGGGGTCTGACTTCCGATGTAGGCAGCCTGCAGAAACACTGAATTACTCTCTTTTACTGTCTGGTCTTTCTAGAATGTTCCTGTAATATTCCTTATTTGGTGTCCTTTTTAAACTTTAAATTTTTATGATAAAATACTTGACATACAAGAAGCACATAAACTAGCACGATGTATAGCCATGTGCCTACTATTAACCTTCAAAGAAGTCTAAAGTTGTATCTTTATTATAAAGTAGCTCAGTTTCAGAGTAGCCTTCCCTGTCTCTCCCTCTAAGTACGTTTGATTTCTGCTCTCATGACATGACTAACTTATTCAGAACTGAAAACCTTGCAATTCTCAATAATTTGTGATATTTGAAAATAATGCATAGTCTCTGTTATCAGTAAAATATCGCCTATGTATCTATCCACATTCCTCATCAATTTTTCCAGGGAAGTTATTAACCTTTTTTGTGTTCACATATTTGTTATATTCCAAAACAAAACAAATGATTGAGAATTTTAATGTCCCCTAATGTAATTGTAAATGTGCCAATTTGTTATTCTTTCCTCTGAATCTGTGTTATATATTAAAGTATTAACTATACTAAGGCCATATGTGTAAGGGACTTGGGAAATGGCACAGTACACTCCAAGTGTTCTGTAAGTATTAACCACTCTGATTCATGAAAGTATTGTGTTTCCCCCAAAATAAGCCCTACCCAAAAAATAAGCCCTAGCAGGATTTCTATGCATTTATTAAAAATAAGCCCTACCCTGATAATAAGACCTAGTGATGGGCGTGGCTATGCAGATACATTTCCCTGTGGAGGGGTAAGGAAGACTGGAATACCTTTTACCTGCCACAGCTCCTTTCTCCGAGCAGTTCGCACTTGCATGGGTGCGTGTGTGGTAATTGGGGTCGCAGGGATCCTATTGCACACGTGTGAATGGCTAGGGGAAAGGAGTTCACACATTACTAGCGCCAGCCCCACCAACAGGGTCAGCTTCCCCTGTCAGTTTCCAGAAGAAAATGACTTAACTGTATTTGAATAAATGTAAATTGTTGTATTATACTTGATAAAAATAAGACATCCCCTGAAAATAAGCCCTAGTGTGTCTTCTTGAGAAAAAATAAATATAAGACAGTGTCTTATTTTGGGGGAAACACAGTATCACTGATATTATTCTTCACTTACCAAAAAAGTAACTACTTTTCCAAATTTGCTGTTCATCTTTTCTATGCACTTTTATATCATCACTTCATATTTTTCTATACATTACATGTGTTTATGGGTGTACAGACAATTAAGTTCATAAACTCATCTTAGAAAAAGAGCTACATACCCTGTTGCTGAATGTCACTGTGGCCACCAGATGGCCAAGGGGATTACTTCGAACATATATATAAAGGCATTGTTTTACATGTTTTTAAACTTCTGAAAAATGATATTAGAATCACTTCCACTTCTAGCCATGGTGGAATAAGAGGGACTAGATTTACTTTCCCATCTTAAATAAGTAGAAAACCAAACAAAATAAGTAAAACAATGGACCAAGATAGTACAGAACAGTGATCCCTGAATGAAGCAAATAAATGAGGTGTGTTCTAGAATTGCCCAGCTTACTGTCTGGTTCAGTTTCCAAGTCCCAGTACAATAAGGGAGAACTCAGAGAGAGCCCAGCGATCTAACTTGAGGAGTAGAATACAGAACTCAGGAAGGCTAAGGAAGCTAGAATATATGGGACAAAATACCAGAGAGGAGGGAGCTTAACAAAGATTTCCAGAAATCTGCAAAGGGGTACCCCAAAGTCTTTGGCTATGGCCTGTCTTTAATTTTGCTTATGGTATCTTTTTTTGAAGAGAATTTTAACATTTATTGTAATGAAATTTTATATTTTTAGTTTTAAAAAATCACATTTAAGAAATGTATCTCTACTCCAAGATATATGCTTTAATTTTCTGGAAGTTTTAAAGTTTTGTTTTTTATAGTTCAAGCTCCCTGAAATACATTTTTTCATATGTCATTTCCATAATTTTTACATGTCAAATTAATTTTCTATTCTTTCCCTCCATGATCTTCACCGCTGCTGATTTCATGTGTCAAGTTTTACATACAAGGCCTGACAATTAACTTCACAAACTTGCCACTGTGCACTTACATTGGCAGCACTGTCTGTACAAGCAATGCAGTAAGGTTTCACAACCTTGGTATATCAGTGTCTCAGAGGTTGTTCACATTGACAAGTGGTGATGCCTTACTGAGTGGCATTCATCGTTGTTGTTGCATGTTTATTTGTGCCATCACGAGAATGTAAGAGCTTGAAATAGAGCAATGAACAAACATTCATATTTCTTGTTAAAGTTAGCAAGAGTGGAGGTGGAATCAGGGACATGTTAGTCCAAGTTATGGGGCTAATGCCATGAAGAAAGTAGATTAAACATATTTCTGAAGGAAGAGAAGGCATCATTGATGAAGAAAGGTCAAGGTGGACGATATCAAACTGATGAAAACATTGCAAAAATTCAAATTTTGCATCACCAAAATTGTTGGCTGACTGCGAGAAGCATAGCAGACCAAGTAAACATTGATAGAGAAACAGGAAAATCTTAACTGAAAATCTTGGCCAGCAACTCATGGCTCTTGCTTCACAATAATGCACCAGCTCCCGGCAAGGTATGGTGGCTCACACCTGTAATCCTAGCACTCTGGGAGGCCAAGGCGGGTGGATTGCCTGAGTTCACAGGTTCAAGACCAACCTGAGCCAGAGTGAGACCTCAGTCTTTAAAAAACTAGCCTAGTGTTGTGGAAGGTGCCTGTAGTTCCAGCTACTCAGGAGGCTGAGGCAAAAGGATCACTTAAGCCCAAGAGTTTGAGGATGCTGTGAGCTACGACACCATGACACTCTACCAAGGGCAACAAAATGAAACTTTCTCCAAAAAAAATAATAATTATATTGGAACTTCCTACTGACTCACTTGATCTGGCCTCTAATGACTTTTTTCTTTATCAGAAGATAAATGAAATATTAAAAGGAAAACATTTTGATGATATTCAGGATGGCAAGGGTAATAATATGACAATAGCTTTGATGGCCATTCCAGAAAAAAGAGTTCCAGAATTGCTTTGAAAGGTGGACTAGGTGCTGGCATCAGTGTGCATAGCTTCCTGCAGGGAGTACTTTGACGGTGACTGTACTGATATTCAGCAATGAAGTATGTAGCACTTGCCTCTTTTTCTGGGCTCTCCACTGTCTTCACTGATCTAAATGTCTATCTTTATACCACTGTTACATTGTCTTGAATACTCTAGCATCATAAATCTTGGACACTGGGAAAAGAAACACTCCACCTTATTTTCCTTCATAAACTTATTAGTTATTCTGCACACGTTGCTGTTCTTTGTGAATTTTGGAATTCATTTTTCAAAGTCAGTGAAAATTTCCATTAGAATTTTGACTAAGATTGCAATGGATTTACAGCTTTACTTGGGTAAAACTGGTATAGTTGTATGTACCAAATTTATAAATATGGCATATATTTTCGTTTACTTTAAGTCACCTTTTACAGGCCATAATGCATTTTATAATTTCTCCTCTTAAAATTTCGCCCCCAGTTAGATTTCTTCCTAATGTTGTTACAACTGTGAATGGGAGTTTTGTGTATGTTGGTCTTACACGTAGCAATATTGCTGAACTCTCGTTCTGAATGTTTTCTGGTGTTCTTCCTTGGAGATGCAGGATATCATATGATCCACAAACAAAGGCAATTTGGTCTCCTACTTTGTATTCTTACACGTCTCATTTAATTTTTCATGTTTTCTTGTATTGGTTACAGCTTCCAGTATAATGCATTTTGATATATCTATTTAGATACTCTAAATTTACCCTAAACATCACTTTAATGTAATATTTTTACCTTTGATCTAAATGTGCCATAATTTTCACAAGTATTTTCTCTTTAACACATAGTTTTTTGGCAGTGCCTTTTTAGTTTCCAAACATAAGGGGTAAGGTTATTTGTCTTTTTACTGTTTATTAAGGTAGATGTTGGTTAGATTGTGGTTGATAGTCTTCAAAAGTTGAGAGTAACAGTTAATTTCAGCACTGGCTCAATATTTTCATCTAATTCACAAAGTCAAAGTACAGCTTTTGGAAGTTCATTTTGTAGAAGGTAAAGTATCTGAATATTATCAGAAATTCAGGTTAGAAGCTTAATAATAGGCTCGGCACCTGTGGCTCAATTGGCTAAGGTGCCAGCCACATACATCTAAGGTGGCAGGTTTGAATCCAGCCCAGGCCCGCCAAACAACAATGATGGCTGCAACCAAAAAATAGCCGGGCATTGTGGCGGGCGCCTGTGGTCCCAGCTACTTGGGAGGTGGAGGCAGGAGACTCACTTGAACCCAGGAGTTGTTGCTGTGAGCTATGATGCGACACAACTCTACCCAGGGGGACAGTGCTCTGTCTCAAAAAAAAAAGCTTAATAATAATAGGTTTTTTACTTTTCATATTTTTGTCATGCTAAGCTTCACTCTTTGCTATTTTTCTGACTTACCTTCTAGTCGACTAATTCTATCTTCAGCTGCATCTATTAAATCATCTTTTATATTTTAATTCAATTTTTATATTTTTATTTCCAGAATTTCAATTTAATTATTTAAATGTCCAATTATTTGCCCATTTATATCATTTAATTTTACATTATTTGTTACATTTCTTTCCTATATTTTTATGGGTTGTTCTATTGCTTATCATATGTATATATGTATCTTTCTCATATCACAGTCACATGTAAATTAAAAGTAAAAGCATCAATAAAGATACCATGAAAAACCAATCAAAATGAAATTGAAACTTATTTACATCACATAAGTTTCAAAACAAGAAATATTACCAAGGCTAAAGAAGATATTTCATAATGACAAAAGGGCCAATTCATCAAGAGGATACTTCATTATATGGCTTTAAAATATGGGAGGAAAAATAGAACTGAAAGAAAAACCAAAAAAAAAATTCATAATTCTTATTGGAGAATTCAACTATTCTGTATATGTAATTGATAGGACAGGAAATCAGTAGGGACATAGAGGACACAAACATTATCAGACAACTTGACCCAGTAAAGCACCATCTCCTGAATGCACATCAAGTATACGTGGAATAATCAAGAATACAGAACATATGCTAAATCATAAAACAAGTCTTGATAAGTTTTTAAAAATTAAAATTATATAGAGTATGTGCCCTGACTACAAACTTATATTAGAAATGAAAAATAAAAACATATCTGAAAAATCCCCCAGTATTTGAAAATTTAACAACACAGTTCTAAATAAATCATGGGGAAAAGATGATATCACAAGAAAAATCAGAAAATACTTAGATTTGGATGGGATTTAAAATACAAAATATAAAAATAAGTAATTCCAAGGCATTTAGTCACAGGACAGAAGTGAGAGGTGTATAGAGTGTTAAACCCAGCGGTACGCGGAGGAGCCTCCCCAAGTATTCAGTAATGGATCGATGCAGGTATGTGAAGAAACTACTTGAGGCTAGAAAGGATTAGTGGAAAACGATGTCCAGTATTCAAATAGGGCTAAAAAGAGTACCTAATCCCATAAGGCAAACAGAAAAAAACTTGTAAATTAGAGGTCATTGGATAGGGAACTTAGGAATGTCTTGCATCAGTGGTGGGGAACAATTAGCCCTAGACTGAGCACTGTCTGGACCCACCTAACAAATCATAAAAGGAAGACCAAAAGTCATCAAGCTGTTCCCAAGCAGCTTCACGGATTTCCAAAATATTTATAGGCAAACAAAAACATCCAGGACACAGCAAGGTGAAATTCACAGTGTCTGCAACCAATCAAATACTGCCAGGCATCCAAAGAAAGAGGAAAAAATGACTCATAATGAGGAGGTTAATTAATCAATTGAAACCAACCCAGGACTGACAAGGATGTTAGAATTAGACAATGAGGAGAAGAATCTAAGAACAAAGTAATGTGAAGAGGTCAAGTAGGAGGTTGGGGAAGAAGGAAGAGGGAGTTGAGGAGAGGAAGGAGGAAGAGGAGGAGGGAAGGAGCGGGAAGAGGAAGAGAAAAAAGAAGAATAAGAACTTAGAATCAAAAATAGAATCAAGATACAGAAGAATAGTCATCAATATGTCAGGCGAACAGAATGTCTGGAAGTAGCCACCCAAATGACATAGCAACTACACAAGGAAAGTATAACATAAGTAAATAAAACCAGATGCAAACGAGGGACGGAGAGCCTGGCCTAGAATAAAATATTACTCAAGAAATAGAAGGAAATTTCTAAAAATTGCTTTACCCTCTAGAACCACTTAATAAAACATGTTAAAACAAGATATGGTTATAGGAAAAGAAAAATTAAGGAAACAAATTAAGGACCAAAAAAAAAATACCATTATGGAGATAATACATTCAAGACAAATAGCAAGAACTAGGATAGAACAGACGTCATTAAAGTCTGATTGAGAGGGGGGCGCCTGTGGCTCAGTGAGTAAGGCGCCAGACCCATATGCCGAGGGAGGCGGGTTCAAACGCAGCCCCGCCAAACTGCAAAAAAAAAAAAAAAAATCTGATAGAAAGCTTGAGATAAGCACAGAGGACAAGGAAGAAAAACACAAAGAAAAGCAATTAGAGAGGCTCAGCGCCTGTGGCTCAATCGGCTAAGGCGCCAGCCACCTACACCTAAGGTGGCGGGTTCGAATCCCCAGCCCGGGCCTGCCAAACAACAATGATGGCTGCAACCAAAAAATGGCCAGGCGTCGTGGTGGGCGCCTGTGGTCCCAGCTACTTGGGAGGCTGAGACAGGAGACTCGCTTGAGCCCAGGAGTTGGAGGTTGCTATGAGCTATGATGCCATGGCACTCTACCCAGGGGGATAGCTTGAGGCTCTGTCTCAAAAAAAAAAAAAAAAAAAAAAGCAATTATCTTGCCTCAGCCTCCCAAGTAGCTGGGAATACATGTGCCCACTACAATGCCCATCTATTTTTTGTTGCATTGGTCATTGTTGTTTAGCTGGCCCAGGCTGGGTTCGAACTCACCAGCCTGTGTATGTGGCCGGCACCCTAACCACTGAGATAAGGGCACCGAGCCATAGTTTGTCTGTCTTTACAAGCCACCATGCATTCTTTCTGGAATAATAAGGTGTAAAAATAGGCAGGAAGTTAGATGACCGGTAGATATGGATGATAGATCAATCAATAGAGAGATGGCGAGGCAGGAGGTGATGGAGAAAGCAAGTTGACAGCCACATTTTTGAACTTTGTATGCAAGGCATCGTTCTAAGCACTTTATAGAAATTAACTCCTTTGTCATCAAAGTGGCTTTATAAGGTAAAGAACGCATTATTGTCAGCCCTATTTGGTACATGAAGAAACTGAGCCACAGAGAAGTTAGGAAGCTAGGAAGTAGGGGAACCAAGATGTGGAGCCAGAAGCCTAGCTTCTGAGTTGCTGCAGCCACATGGAGGGAGCTAGGCAGGAGGCCGTCGGACAGGCCATCTTCCAGCTCTTGTGGCTCAGCGGTGCCCTGCACACACACCACTGCACGCCTGCCGCTCTGGGCCGGCATGCCTTCACTAGAGATTCTGCCTCTCCTCGTCTCTGTTTTCCCTGCACTGCTGAGGAGCTGGTGGGGCTGCTTGAAAGGGCCAGGATTGACCCCTGTGTCAGAGCCTGAGTGGGGGAGGCATGGGGTTCAGAGGACTCACCTAGGTACCACCTGTCCATGGCCGGAGCTGCTGGCTGTGTCTGCGAGTGTGAGAGAGCTGTGGAGTCCCACTTGCCCAGGGTCTGGACAGAAAGAGTGGCACTCCCTCCCTCCACACGTCAGCTGAGCCCGTGGACAGGAAGAGACACAGCCAGGGAGGAGGGGTTGGCAAGGGAGTCCTTACCTTGTACCCAGCTGCTGGGGCGGGTTGGGGCAAGGGATCCACGTGAGAACCTGGAGAGATTCTCTGACCTCTGCTTGGCACCGGGGGAGGAGTGAGATGCAGTGAGGCAGACCATAGCCCCCACTCGGGCCAGCCAGGGTGTGATGCTGCACCCGGCACCCTGCAGGCAGCCCAGGGTGCCAGGAGCCATGGGGTTATGGCCAAGCCAGAGGAATCAGAATCCCCACTCTGTACAAGGCCCCTGGGCAGGCAGCACCCAAGGGAGACACCGAGGGGCATTTGTGCGTCCCTCGAGCTTTACTCACCTGCATCTTCATCCTCCAGCCCACCTGGCCTTTGCCCAAGATATCCTGCCCCAAGGCCCTACTCTGTAGCAAGGAGTCCCCCGAGGAGGGACAGAGTAGCAGCAGGCTCTTGGAGGCTGCCTTGGGCCAGGGGGCGGAGGAGGATGTTGTTTTCAGCTTCCTATGACTTTCTGGCAGTTGGTAGAGAGATGGGGAGCAGCTGTGGCACTGGGACAGGGGCTGGGAGGTGTTCCTATGGCCTACCCTTTCCTCAGTGGGGACCCCTTACTTAGCCCCCAGGGACTCATGCCAGCTCTGACGTCAGCCCTGCCCACCGCACCTGAGAAGACTCATCAAGACACCTAATGAGGCCTCCGAGGGCTGCAGGTTGGTGGCAGAGGGAATGGCCGAAAGACAGCACTTCCAGTCCCAGGGCAGGGTGGAGCCAGGAGCCAGAGCGCAACCTCAGAGCAGCCCACCCTGCTGGCCTGGCAGCGCCTCTGTTCCCAGCCAGCAAGGCCTCTGAGGAGCCAGGGCAAGCAAGCTCTGGGGTAGCTGATTTGAGGTCAGGTTCCTGGGCTACCCTGGCGCAGCCAACCCTACCCCAACACTGAGCAGCAGAGACTAGGAGGGGCCTGGTCACTCTGACAAATGGATTCTCTGTCCCTCCTTAGCAACGCCACGGGAGGGAGGACTACTGATGCCCCCAGGGAGTCTCCTTGGGGCTGAAAACACTCTGAAAATGGAAACTGGGAGGCCTAGAAGGGCCTTATCAGGACGGGCAAAGATCTCCTCTGGGCCCCTGTCTCCAAGCCTTTCCCACTCAGCCAGAGGCAGGGCAAACCTGCTGGGTAAGCAGGCCAGGCCAGGTGCTACCAAGGGGACACCTGTACACGCAGACAGCCCAGAGCCACTGAGAAGAAATTCCCCAATCTGGGCACCTTGAGAGGTCAGTGAATCTGAGTGAGATGGGACTCTAGAGGTGTCCTGGCCTAAACATATTGTCGGTGGGCCAGAAAAGAGGAGATCTCAGCTGGAAGTCCCTGCCCCACACCCACTCTACATTCATTCCCCCACCTGGCCCCTGTGCCATGAAGGAAAGCCTTGCAGTCCCAGAAACCCCACGCTGTAGGCAGGTGGAGAGGGGTCCAAGGCCAGGCCGTCCAAACCCCTCACTTTACTAACAGTTCACTCTCCTGCTCAAAACCCTCGAGGGGCTCAGAATAGAAACCCACATCCTTTCTGTGCCCTAAAAAGCCCTTCTTAATCTCTGCCTCCAGTGACCTCTGAGCTTGTCTCCAACCACCCTGCCCTGTTCTTCACTCCAGCCATGCTGTGCCCCTTACCCTCCAGGGCACACCGCTGCCTCAGGACCTTTGCACGGGTAGTCCCCTCTTCCTGAGTACTCAGAGAACTTCATGGACCCAACTCAGAAGACCCTTCTCAGCATCCCTGCCTAAAACGCTTACTGCCACTCTTCTCAGCTTTCTCTGCTCTCTGTGGCACTTACTCTTCACCTAAGTTGTTATTCTCCTCGTCTTGTTCGTCCCTCTTTCAACTAGAGTTCAAGCTCCAGGACAGCAAAGATTTTGTTTGTTCATTCCTAAATCCCTGGTGCCTAAAATGGCACGAAGCGGACTCCCCAGTTCTATCAAATAAACGAACCAGCCCCAGAGAGGTGAAGTCTCTTCACCTGCGGTGCAGGCAGACCCATCCCTTGCCTAAAGCAGCCGTCTTTCTAAGGCAGCAAGAACCAGTTTGCCCTCACGGACAGACAGCATCTGGCCACAGCTTCCCCAGAGCCCCTCTCAGGGGTGGGAGGGTCTCTCTCATTCCTCTTGCACCCCAATCCCTGTGCCCTCCTCTCCCCTCCTCCCTGAGCCCTGTGACAGTTTTCAGAAAAGTGTCCATTTGTCCTTTCAGGGAAGTCCAGGTATTCCCTAAGAGCCAAGGAGGTCCCATCCTCTCCCCCACTCACAACCAAGCCCTCCCTCAGACGGCTTTCGTGTCTTTCTCCCAGACGGCTTAGGTGACCAGATCCTAGCTGGCACTGGGGACAAGCCCCTTTCTGAGAAACCCTACTGTCCTGCAGAGAGGCCCCGGCCCCTTCAATCTGGGGACCATGTTCCCAAGAGCAGCTCAGATGGGGAGAATCTCTCCCCGCACGTGTCTCTGTGTGCAGGGGCAGCTTGACGGCCAGGCACATTCCCTCCTAAATCCCTTTGCATCCTGATTCTTCACTTCAGATTGTGTGACCCTGAGGAAGACCACCTGTCTGGATCTCCTTCTCCCATCTGTCAAACGGGGTAGTAACACCTACCTTGCAGGGTTGTCGTAGGGATGGAGGTGATACAGGAGAGGTCCTTGGCCAAAGAAGGTCCTAGTAAATGACAGTTTTGTTCTTCTCACTCCAGCTGCCCCTCAGGAGACAAGACCACTTACTGCAGTCCTTTCCCTTGGCTCAGTGTCCCCCAGCTGATTGCTAAGAGGACCCTCCCTCAACCTCCAGCCCTCCGGCATGATCGCCGCCAGCTCCCACCTTCCCCCCATCTCCAACCTTCCCTTCCTTCCTGCATAAACCCAAGCAGGACAGATACTCCCCACTGGCTTCTGGCCCCAATTCTTATTCTTCCAGTGTTTCTTGAGATGGTGAAGCCAACTTGGGTGGGAGCAGTGCTGTCCCTAGAAGGCCATAGGGTAGGCAGAGCCCCCAGCACCCCTCCTTTGTCTGATTGTTCCAGGCACCCAGCTGTGCTCGCCTATTCCTTCCAAGACCCAGAGATCTAGGTCTTTGGGAGGTGGGGAGAGGTAGCCCCAACTCCTGGACCCCTTTTCAGCACTGTCACACCCAATGGGACAGTGGCCTCAGTTGCTATGCCTCAGTCTCCCCTGTCTCTTAAGCAGGCCTCCCTTTGTTCCCTGGCTTCTAAGTCTCAGGGCAACAATCTAGGGCAGTCATTGTTGGGGCAATAGAGTAGGGAAGTGACAGGCTAGGACATCCGGCTGCCCTCTGTCTCCCTGGTGATCAAAGGCAAGCAACAGAGCAGAGGCCTCACCACCAGCCTTCCCAAGACAGGGCTCCCATCTCTGCCAGCCCTGGGCTTTGAGGGGGCTACATGTCTACAGCTTTGAATTCCAGGTCCCCAAATCAATCCCTCCTGGTGTTGGCTTGAAGCTGGAAAAAGGATTCAACAAGGCAGAAGCCAGAAGTCCCTAGAAAGCCTCAAGTCCAAGTCAGTCCTCAGCTGTGCCATGCAAAGCCACTGGACAGGGAAAGGGACCGTTCCTAGGCCCCATATGTGCACCAGATGTCCTAAACTCTTGTTCCTGTGTCCTCTGTGGTCCTGGATGCCAGGTCACCAGGGTCTTATAAGGCAGTGCTGGAAGGAGGTGGGCCCTGAAAGATCTGTTCCTTGAGTGTTGGGGTTTAAGATGGTCTGAGCCACAGAGCACAGAGGTCCTGAGAACTGCCAAAGGGCAATGTACTCTGAGAGTCAAGGTCACCAGCTGGTAACAAGGGCAAACCCATTTGACCCACCTCTCCCACAGTGAATACCCTGAAGAGAAATGCATTCTTGGCTTTTCCCGAATTCTTGTCTAGGGTTGAACAAGAACAGAGGCCAATTCTCTCCAGAATTATTGTTTCCTCCTCCAGGTAACTACACCCCCCCTCCCCTCCGAAAAGCAATGTGAGACTCATCAGCTTCAGGAAGACCTCCCAGAGCAAGCCCGCCCCCACTGCTTTTTCTTTTCCTCCACGACTTTCTGGGTTCCACTGATGTGGCTTGAGGGGCTCCCATGTGGCTGGATAACTGGTCTTTTCATTTATCGCACAGATTGCCAAGTCCCTGACCCCCCACAAAGACTCAGATCATGATATCTGTGAAATGTTTGTATCTTCGCTAAGCCTGCTGCTCAGCCCTCCTCACTTGGTAACAATCCCACTCATTCCACGGTTCTTGATGGTTCCAAAGAGCCTCTTTGTGGCTCTCAACAACTCAAGTCAGGCAGGCTTTGGGATGCCCATGTTACAGGGGTGCAAACTGCAATCTTATTTTCAGATACAAGTGGATTCAAAGTCACTCAAGTCAAAAAAGACAAAGATGGACACTTCACATTGGTCTAGAGAATAATGCAGCCAGAGAATATTTCAATTCTAAATATTATGGCACTCAACTTACATGCTCCCAGATTTATGCAAGTTCAAGTCAGAACTTGAACCCAGGGCTCACAGATAAAAGGGGAACCCTGCTGTCAAAGATAGAGGAGATTTAAAAAAATGGGTAGTAGCACCATATTAATAGTGTAATACCTGCGTAGAGAATCTCCAAGGTTTTTTTAATGTCCTTTGTATCGCTTTGACCCTGGAGGTAACAGGAAAGGTACTGATGACGCCACTTTATAGTGGAGGAAACTGAGGCTGAGGTGGCTTTTCAGCACAGCTAGCAGGAGGCCCAGCTCACCTGTGGCTAGGAAAAACTTCATTTTGCAGCAAAGGAAACTGATGGGAAAGCTGGAGTTTACCCAAACTCACACAGCAAGAGCGAAGAGGGAACACCTACCCCACCAGGCTGCCTCCACACCCAGCTCACAGGCAGGAATCCACTTTTCTGGATAGTGCCACAGAGCTCACCCCCATCAGTCCCTATCACCCCAAGGCCTTCAGGAAATCCAATCCCAGTATCACCTGCTCTGTCATCACTGCACTGGCAGGTGCCCCACTGTTGTGCAACCAAGGCACGAGCCTGGGGCTGGCTCCATAAAATCAACAGCCAGTTGGCTTGAGCTGGCTGATTCTGCTCCCCCGGAGCTCAGTGGTGACAACAATGAATCACATTGGCCATGAGAGGTGGCCATTCCTCCTCTTTGTGGCCTGGAGACAGGTATTTCCAAAGCTCCGCCCCTGGCTTACACACCTGACTTCTCTTTTCTCTGGCAGGGCCCACGGCGAGGCAGAGAAACCAAGGGCACGGTGGGGTGAACCGGACAGAGCTGGAGAGCTCTCCCACCCCCACTCTGCCCAGCTACCCCTGCCAGCCACCCCTGCCAGCCAACGATCCTGGGGAGGGCTCTCCTGCCCAGAGGAAGGGTACATGATCCCGGTGACCTTGAGGTGTTCTTCAGCCTGGCATCCCCCTCACCCACCCTTTCCCCCTCCAGGCTGCTTGCACGCTGCCTCTGATTCTCTTCCAAAAACAATTTGGCAAATTCCAGTCTACAACCTGCAAAAACCCCAGAGGAGGGAGGGCGGCAACACCTGGGGACCTAGAAGGTAAACTGACTGACCTATTTTTATAGTGGCGTTGAGTAACATAAACACCCCCATGCAAAGAGACTTGTAGATCTTTGCAATAGAAATACTGGGGGTGGGTGGAGGGAGCTGGGAGGCAAAGTGTATAGACCTGAGGTCATTGAGACCAGGAGACTGGGCATTACCTTCTGGGAAATGGCACGGCAAGGCAGTGTTCCTATTTAACCAAGCTACATTGCCCCATCAAATCAAATCACAAATATAAGTGTCAGGTGCCTGGAAGTTGAGTGGACAGACACTGCCTTGCCCTCTGGGAATTTTAGATCATTGTGAGTTCCCAACAAGTAGATCTAGGTGAACTACTTAGCCCAGCCAGCGCTCAATAAACGTCAGTTGCCGGTATTGTTTTTTTTTTTTTTTTAATTACTGCTATTTTGATGATCAGTTTCTTTGGCTGTTCTTTATGTGTCCTGTTTCCAGACCATTTGCTTCCCACATGAGCCTCTTTGGGGCACAGTCTAGCTAGCTGATGTCCTGAAGAGACAGTCATGTTCCAGGCATGGTTTTGTGAGCCTCAGCCTTCTCCAGGAGGCCAGGCCACAAGCGATAGAGCACTGTGGACAGCCAGCCTCAGGTAAGTTCCTCGCAACGCCTCCCAACTGTGTCACTAGGCCTGGTCACAACTGTATGGGAGAAAATCTGTAAAATGGGAATATCTACCCTTGCACAGAATAAAAGTGGGTTACCAGGAGGAAAACTAAGTGGGGGCTTACACTATCACTCCGTATTACTAACAGTTATTTTTCTTTTTTATTGAGACAGAGTCTCAAGCTATCCCCCTGGGTAGAGTGCTATGGCTTCACTGCTCACAACAACCTCCAACTCCTGGGCTCAAGCGAGTCTCCTGCCTCCGCCTCCCAAGTAGCTGGGACCACAGGCACCCGCCACAACGCCCGGCTATTTTTTGGTTGCAGCCATTATTGTTGTTTGGCGGGTCCAGGCTGGATTCGAACCTGCCACCTTAGGTGTATGTGGCTGGCGCCTTAGCTGCTTGAGCCACAGGCACCGAGCCACTAACAGTTATTATGAGAAAAATCAGAACGTCCCCACTGGACCACCTTAACACTTAACTTGAAGTTTTTTTTTTTTTT
>CAUYQV010195490.1:0-31667 GCA_963574575.1 Galagoides demidoff
ATGCACTTCTGGGGTACAGTGTGGGGTTTTCACACACAATTCGAAACACTTCCATCAAACTGGTTAACATAGCCTTCATGTCATTTTCTTAGTTATTGTTTTAAAACGTTCACATTCTACTCTTAGAAAGATTCACTTGTACCCCTGTAAGATAAACCTCAGAAGTGATCCCTCCAATCCTTCTCCCTCCACGCATTTCCTCCCTTCCTTCTCCCTCCCTCCTCCCCGTATTCTTAGGCTGTTATTAGGTTATAGCTTTCATAGAAAAGTATACCATCACTCTTAGTGGCTGGTTTGGCTGTGTCTACACTTCCAGGTTGGCAATTAAGTCTCTTTGCGGTTCTGATCACAATGCTCCCCTCTCTTCTGGCTTCCATTTTAGTGTTGAGAAATCCAATCTCATTCTAATTCTTGATCATTGTATGAAACAAGATCTTTTGCCCTTAAAACTTTTAAAATCATTCTGTTGTCCCCCGTGATCTGAAACATCATACAATGTATCTTGGTATAAGTCTATATTTACTACGTCAGACCTGAGATCTTTCAATCTGGCAAGTCATATTTTTCAGTTCTTTGAGTTTGCTCTGAATTATTTATTTGGTTTTTTTCTCTCTTTTCTTTTCCCCCTCACCCCCATGGAACTTCTGTAATTTGGATATTGGGCTCTATGTTTGGACTTCCAATTTTACTGTGTTTCATCTTATGGTCTATCCCTTTGCCTTTTTGCTGTACTTTCTGCCAGGTTTTCTCAATTTTATCTCCCAAGTCTTACATAACTGCTCTAATATTTTTTATTTTCTAGCAGCTATTTCTTTTTCCCTGAATGGTCTTTTTCTTTCTTTTTTGTTAATAACTGTGCCTCATACTTTTTTTTTTTTTTTTAACAATGTGGCACAAATATAGATTGGTATCTCTTCTTAAAAGAGTTAAAAGTGACTACTCGGGCCCACATTTCGTAGCCACACTGCCTCTTGTGAATAGAAAATGAACAGAAATAGTGTTTTTTCTAGGCCAAAGAGTTAGGAACTAGGCATGCCTCCTTGTCATTTCTTTTTTATTGTTTTTCAGATAAATGGATAAAACTCTAAGGACCAAAGGGATGGAGAAATCAAAAAATAGATCCTGGGACCCTGAATTACCATGTGAAAAAGATCCATCCTCCCGTCCCAGTCCTAATCAGACTTTACAGAAGGTGGAAACAAATACCTCTGATGTTAAGCCATTGAGCTGCCCAGGTGCCTCCACTATAGCACTTTGTATTACCTTAACAAATGGAAATAGTCTTCTTTGAGTAATTGGTATAATATTTTTTTTTACATCTAGGAATATTAATTCTATCTTTTACCTTTACCTTTCTCCCTTCAGGATAGTCTCATTTCCTTCAGGCTGCTGTGACAGGCGTTTTGTCTGGCCACACTTTCATCTAGCGTTTTCCCTCAATGCCTTTACTGATTATTCCCATTTAAGAAGAGTGCACCAGAACTGCTGTTGGAGGCTCTGTGCACATGCGCAGGGGGTGTGCGGACAGTGGCCTTCAGGGAAGCGTGACTGGTACATTTCCTTGGAAAGTCCTTTATGAAGCTTTGCAAGGTCTTTCTCTTGGCCTTGTATGGTTGCCCAGGAGAGTGCCTGGGGCCCGTGCTCCTCAGAGGAAGTGTTCTGTGAGGCAGGTGGGCAAGGATGCTGGGGGCTGTCCACATTCAATGTGAATTTATTCTCCTGTTTTCACTACAGCGCCTCCGCCTGCCACTGGGCCAGGTGCTTCTGCAATGGAGAAAAACCTCAGTTTACTCTTGTCAAGGTAAGCATCCAGTCTCCCACCAGAGTGAAAGGAGTGTTTGTCTAGCTTCCCACGGTTGAGGAGGAGCCAGGAGGTCTAATTATTTCTTAGAAATGAACTTCAAACAACACCAAGCAATCCTGCTGTTTTTATCAACACTTCCCCAGCCCCCACCCCATTAGATACCTGCCCACTAAATCCTGGGTCTCCCAGGGATTCTGTCCCGTGTATCAGGTAGCCTCCCAGCTTTTCCTACTGCTGGCTTTGAATTCCGCTTTCCCGCACCTGCCAAGTAATTTAGCACTTATCCAGCTGCTTTCTGACTTTGTTTTTGTCTCTTTTCCAATGCTCTCTGTCCGTGTGAGTTTATGCCTTTATTAAAAAATATAGTTTATTGGGCTTTAGAAGATACCAAAGGCCTTTAAGTACTTTCAGTTTACCAAAAACAATTTTAAAATTAAAATAAACCCAATTTTTTAATTTCAAAATATCAAGATGTCTAATATGTTCTTTGTTTGTTTTTCCTCACTTCTAATTACTCACGGACTCACAGGGGATAACTCTGTCTAAGGTACAGATCTTGCCTACAACTGCCTCACCAGGAGAAAATTGGAGAACTGACTGACTCACCGGTGGGACTTATTTTTCTGCGGCCGTGCTGTAGCTGCTGTCCAGTGTCACTTTTGTAAATTCGTTTGGCGGTGCTCACTGCTACATTTATACCTTTGCTGGTCCAGATCTTTGCACGAGTCCCTTGACGGAGGTTAATCTTACTCCTTCAACCAGGAGGGTCCATATTTCCTCTAGAGTTGCATCTTTTCAGTTCATGCTCACTTTCTCAGCTGTTGTCTCCAGAGTGTGACCCAGTTGGCTAGAATGAGCATCCATCTTGGGCTACATGTTGGGCCAGAACCAAACCTCACCACAGAACTTAAGGTCCCGGCAGTTAGCCTTAGACCATCAATGCAGATTCCATGGTCCCTAATGACAAGTGCTTAGTAGAGGTTCCTAGGGTCTTTTCCTATCCAAAGTTACTCTAGTGACTGGAGGTCTGGACACTGCCTGAGAACTTCCCTTCTCTGACACAGGAGAAGGCACAGATTGTGTCCCTACGGCAACATTTTCATCAGATTTGCAAGGTTGGGGAATAAAGCAGAAATCCATTATTGTATTTCTTGGTAGTATTAGACATTTGGGCTTCAACTGAGATTTTTCAGGGACCTGCATATATAATCCACAGGTAATAATCTGCGTCTGTGCCAGAGGCATCACTCATTGCCAGTGGTGTGTTCCCGTGGTTACAGTAAATTTCTGAATCTCCGAGAGGGAGTGGCAAACCCTGAGGGACAAGGCTGTGTTTCCTGATCCCTATTTTTCAACCATGTCTTAACATTAGGTAAGTACTCAACTCCTTATATCCTCTTTCTGCTTGAAATAATGACTAAAGTCTAACTACCATGTACCCACCTTTGCAATCATCAGCTCATCTGCTATAGGGATATTGGAAGGACATCTGTATCAAGCCATGCAAATCTATTCAGTTATAAATTATTTTTCCTCAGGGCTTTGAGTACCTATTTGCCTACATTGAGAACATGGTAACTTTCAAATGGAAGCTCTGTTGGGAGGATATGGTTTTGTGTTGGAAGTAAGTTCCACTGTACTAGGCATCTTTCTCCACATGGAAGTATAGAGGAAATTCAAAAGCCAAATGTAAATTATTTGAGGACTGTTTGTATTCTCCAAAAGGGCCATGAAATATGGTTATATAAGAATCAATTTCTGTAAGTAAATGAATGCATGAAAATGTTTTATATTTTATCAGAAACCAGAGTGGTACTTTTGAGCACCGTGAAATGGTAGAGCAACAAAAGGTGTAATTCAGTGGCTCCCAGCCTATCTAATTTAAGTTTATTATTGCCCACATTATCATCCTATGAAAAAATAAGAAAACATTTCTTGGTCTGCTTTTCTCAAAAACCTCGGTGATTGATTTCTCTATTTGTTATGGAAAAATCCTCTTTTTACATTCAGTATGCTACCAAATTTCTCAGTGACTCAGCCATTATTTCCAATTTTGCTTATTTCTCTCTCATTGAAAGTTTAGACCAAAACTACATGAATGAAAAAATACGTAATTCCGAAAGCATAACCTTGTACATCAAGTTTCTTTAAAATATACAGAAATGTGTAAGTTTACTACATATTGGAAGATATCCAACATGATCAGATAATCTACCCTTTCAGGATATGTTTTTTTTAACCAGTTTAGAGTATACAAAGTATTATTTATTTCTAATTATTTTAATGGGACCTGTTGATAGATTGTATAATGAAATGATCCTCTGATTGATCCACATCCATTCTGCTCTCAACTCAGTAAGAGGTTATTGCATAGAGCAGTGGTTCGCAACCTTCCTAATGCTGTGGCCCTTTAATACAGTTCCTGTGGGTTGCCACCCATAGGTTGAGAACCGCCGGCATAGAGGCTCATGAAAAGTCTTGTTGTTGTCTGGAACTTGTAATTTATCTTGCTACAGAAGTAAAATTCATTTTGTTTATGTAAAATATTTATATCCCACCCACTCCAGAAAAAGATTTGAAGAAGCTCATGTCATTGAGTATAATGTAAAATAAAACAACTTTAAAATTGGAAGGAGCAGAGGAATAGATGTCTCTGGGGACCTACAATTACTTTTTTATAGGGAGGCAGATCAGTACGAAGAGAAGAGAAGTGAGTATCTCATAGATCCTTGTCCTCATCTTCATTCTGGGAAACAAACAGCTGTGTGAACTGGGTCAAGCTGACTGTTGGTATCCACATCTATTAAATGGGTGAAACTGTAACCAGCCTGGCCAGGGAATGTGTCCCATGACGAATCCTTCACAGATGAGTCTTCCGGAGATCTCCTTTACTTTTTCCTCTGAGAGCTCTGGCTGGGTGGAAACGAGGACAGTTCTCATTCTGCCTGCAGAGCAGCACTTTCTATACCGTTCTTGCTGGACTAGCCAGACCAGTCTCTGAGCCTCTGCTGTACTAGTGCCCAGCTCCTCCACAGCCCTGACCTCCTTGCCACAAGCAGACCTCTGTGGGGCTGCTGTCAACCTCCTTTACCTCGCTGACTCTTGCTAACCGTGTCTTCAACTAGCCAGGAAATCTCCTTCACTTGACATTTTTAACTCTAAAGCTGTTACATCCCTAGTGATGCTGATTTCTTCTTAATATTGCACTCTTCTCTTTTTCAGGGGACGGAACCTCAGTCTAAGTTGAGGGATGATCAAGTCTAGCCAAACCTTCACCTGGAATGGCTGATTTCTTTGTCATCCCCACCTCCTGCTCCAGCGGAACCTGTCTTTACTCACAGTAGGTTTTTCTGTGAGATTTCAGGTATTCTGTCCAGTCTAAAACAACTTAGGGAACTTTCCCTGTCTCAGACAAGATAGCACTTTAATTGGAACACAAATTAAAATTCTCTTTCACAGGTCCCTGGACCCCACCCAAATGCAGGAATGCAGCTAAATGTCCATTTCAAAGTCTGCTAATGAGGCCGATCTTCCAGAACACAGGGCAGATCAGGAGGGGCAGTGCCCTCTAACCTCACATTCCCACCTAACACTCACCAGGAATGGGGAATGTAGACCCAAACCTTTTGTTGAGCTCAAGTGTAGATAAGTTGTGAAGCTTAAATGAGATAGCATTGAGAGAGGATACCAGAGAAGGGCGAGGTCCAGGAGAACAGATCTTCTCAGGGAGACCACAAGGATGCACCTGCAGGGCCCTCTCCATGGTGACTCAGCTCTTGGGAATTTATAGGCTTAACTTCCCCGAACTTGGAAATTTCCAAGTTCTGTGAAATTGTATAGTTCTGTAGGGGTTGGACTAGCATCTCCCGCTTGATTCAAACTGGCCAATGGGAAGGGTACCTGTGGGGTGGAACTTTTTGACTGTCAATAAAAGGAGAAAGACCAAGCCAGTCGGGGAGCACGGCCATTTGGAAATCTTCTATGCTGTAAGCTTCTGGCCGATGAATAAAGCCCTTCCTCTTATAACTATGGTGTTTGGGTGCTCTTTCTCTCCCTTGGGCCTCGTCTTCCTGCAACAGTATAGTAGCTGAAACTGCTGTTTCTTAAATGCTTTCTAAGAGCCAATTTTTTTTTTTTTTTGCAGTTTTTGGCCAGGGCTGGGTTTGAACCCATCACCTCCCATATATGGGGCCAGCGCCCTACTCCTTTGAGCCACAGGCGCCACTCTAAGAGCCAAATATTTTTATATATTACTTCGTTTAATTTTCACTTGTCTCAGAGAGCATCTATGGAGTTTTCTGCTCATTGAGATTTAGATGACATAGTTTCAGACGCTAACAATTCCACGACTCTTCTTCACAAGGGCTGTGCATTTCTCTGTGTTCCGTGCTCATGGTGCCCTCTGTGGCCTCCAAAATTGTACATGCTGCCTCTGTTTACAAAAACCAGTTAGGTTTTTAAAAAAATAAATTTCCATGGGAAATCCATTCCATTCAGGGAATTTCAGGGATTCACAGGAAGGGATCAAGTTGTCTTTTTCTCCCCCTTTGAGTGCTTTATTCCCCTTTTTACCTCTTCCAATGAACCAGCCCGATTCCTTCCTTTCTGCCTCATACTAATCTACCGCATATGTTTGTTGCTTGAGCTTCTACCTCATTCCTGTGACTTATTCTGAAAGTGCAATCTCGGCAGAATCGTTTGTATGTGTGAACTCTTTGTCAATGAAGTATTTATAATTTAGGAGCTTTGAGCATATGCAAAAGGCTCTTACACTAATCAGAATTTCATAGGGTTGTTCTCCAGCAGTTACATGTGGAGTGGGTTAATTATGAACCAGTGCCTAAAAAAGTTTAGCACACCGAGAAGATATCAGAAATATCTCAAATGAATATTAATGTTTTGAAATGTCTATGTAATTGAAATCAATTTAAATGTAAAAATAATTTGAAGAATGCTAATGCAATGGCAGAGTCCCACAGATAAATATGTCAAAACACATTAGAATTTCTCCCAGGCTGTGGCAGAAACCTGCATTGGCGTCAGGCTGCAGGAAGCATTCACTTGACTCCATTTTTTCTCCTTTCAGCCTACTTTTTGTTTTCTTTTTTTATTTGCTTGTTTAGCTACAAAATTTTTGTGTAGGGGCAAAGAGAATTTTTCTTTCCCCCTTCCCCGAAGGTTTGAGTCTGTTGAAATGAACTGACAGTAGATGGATTCACAGGAGCAAAGGCAGGCACGTTTAGTAATGTACATAAGCACGGGAGTCACGCAAAATATGTGACCAAAGCAGGGCCAGATGGCTGAGACTTAAATACCTTCTTCAGAAGGAGAGGAAAATGGGGAGAGGGAGGTGTAGGAAGTCGGGAGGGGTGGTAGTAAAAGATTTTCAGGGGAACTGAATAGGCACAAAGGGCAGACAATAGTTCCTAAGTGATTCTCTTGGGAAACTGAATAGGACCAGAAAGTTATAGGAAGGCTAGGGGCTAAACTGTACTGTGAACAAAGGCTATCCTTTTCTTCCAGATAATTTCTTAGAGCTGCCCTCAGAAGAGAAGATGAAGGCTGTGACTTCCAGTATAGTGGTGACTTCTGCTGTTTGAGTGCAGTGATGAATTCTGCTTTCTTCTTTTCTGATTAATCTTTTCTGGTTACTTAATGAGATTCCTAGATGGAGTGGGTGGGGTGCGGGGATGGGGGCTTAAGACAATATTATTTCTTGTGGAAAGTTTCCTCAGTCAGATTAGGAAATTCTAGAGAGGTAATGAACTTGAATGGGAGAAACCATAGACGGTTAGAAAGCCCTTGGATCTGAGGCAGCTTGTGATGTCTTCCAATTTCTTTTAACTCAAGGTGCTCAGCCTGTCAAAGCACCATATTTTGAGGATTCATTTTCTGAGCCCCAACATTTGCTTTGGCCGTGTTGATTTTTTTTGGAAATTATACCTCTATTTTTATTTTACTTGGGTTTTTAATGTGAACTGACATACCTAAATGCCTGGTTTGGGGTTTGGAAGTCATAATCTTCGTTTTAAAGCTATTGATAATTAAAAAAAAAATACATTGGTATTTTTAGGTATCTAAACTTAAAAAACGTTGCCACCATGTTCCTATTTTTAGGTCTCTAAACGGATCAAACTCATAGAAGCAGCGAGAATGGTAGCAGAAAAGAGCTGGGGAGAAGAGGAAAGGGGAGCTGTCGTTCGAAGGTTATGAAGTATCAGTTATGCAAAATGAGTGAGTTCCACAGACCTGCCACACAACATAGCACCTCTAAGATAACAATAGTGTATTATGTGCTTAAAAAACTTGTAAAGAGGGTAGAGAGGAGACACTACAAAGATTCTAAGACAAGTGTAACATCATTCTGATTACTGTATTTTCTCAAAATAATTGTCACAAAATTCCAAGCACTTTTGCATTCCTGTAAATCGTTTCTGAAACCATTCTTTCCATTCATTTTGTTCAAGTGCTAAAAGCTCACTTTTGTAAGCTCAAACAGCTTCTTTAGGGCTGGAGAACCTTCTTTTGCACATGCTATTTTTTACTGTAGAGAGCCAGAAGTTTAAATTCTGTGGATTCCAGGCACCGAATGGTGATGTGGGCTGTGTGGGCAGACACATTGTCACGGTGCAAGATGGTTATCCCAAGCCCTGTCCTTGGCTGCCCTTCTGGAAGCTTCCTGGAAACTTTCAGTGGTCATACTGTTGTGTACCACTGAGCAGTTACTGCCTTTTACTCCTCTGGAGGAAGAGTTGAAACATGACTGCTTTGGGGGAAGAAAGTTGCCACCTTTTTTCCATTTTCTTTCTGACACCTCAAGACCACTTCACTTTTATCAGTAGATTTTCCTCAGGAAAAATTCAGGCCATTGACTGGATCACACTGGTAAATCCAGGCTTCATTACCAATAACCATGTCAGAAACACATCCAGACTCACCTCCGTCAAATCTACCAGCATTTCTTCACACCATTCAACGGGGATGTACTTATACTCACCTGTCAAAGTCTGAGGTTGCTGGATGCCCACTCCTCTCCTCCTCTTTCAGAGGCATCTGGCCTCTTCCAAATTCTCAAAAACACCAAAAAATGATCGGGTGGGGAGGAGCAAGGTCCCCAGAAGCCTGTTGCAAATACTCAAGGCTTTGAGACTGGTTTAACCCATTTTAAAATCATAGAAAAGAATTGGTTGAAAGTGCTCTCTTCCCAGCTTCATAGCTGACACCAACTCAGGGCTGTTGGGATGGAAGCAAATGAAGTCCTCCCGGCAACGCCAATAAACCCAGCAGTTGAAACACACAGGTGACCTGAAAGGATGCCACTGTCAACTATATTTCTTAGAAGTGAAATAATGGACCATAAGGCAGTCTGTCTCAAGACATTCAAAGTGACCTTTGTATAATATTATACAAGTAACCTTTGTATAATATTAAGTGTTCTTACCACAAAATAAAAAACAAAAGAAACATAACAGGCTTAAGAAAAATTCTCTGGAACTGATGAATGTGCTTACTGCCTTGATTGTGGTAACAGTTTCATAGATGTAACCAAATGAAAATGTGCAGGTTTTTTTGGTATCAGTTATACTTCAATAAAGCTGTTAAAGATATCTATGATTAAAAAAAAAGGTTGGTACCTTTTATCAAGCTGTTAGAAATATCATGTGGAAAGGGCAAAGGGCACACAATTGCTCCCATGTTACAGGTGGAGAACTAAGACTCAGAGACAGTAAGGAAATTGATTCAGCCACTGTGCTGTCCTTTACAGAGGAATTTATTGTGCTTAACCATTTTCAAAATGATACATCAGCTCATGTGAGATAGATGCCTATGTGCGTTCTCTCCGTGCAACGAGTTACCAAGTTCCGTCTATTCCTTCCCAGGTACTTTTCCATCAAAATCTCTTCATTCCTGAAGACTAAGAGTATATCCAGCTTTTTCTAAGTTCACACCAGAGAGGATCAACGTGGGGTGGAACCTGCAATCGCACTTAATTGTGTCAGTCATGTACCCCTTGCTCCTGCTTCCATCACATAATATATTCTGTATCTGATTCATTGACACATCTTGGAGACAAATCTGGGAGATTAGTGATCCTTGTGTACTTACAAAGGCTTACCACAAAGTTTTCCTTATTGTAGTTACTCGAGAAATGCCCATCAGAATAAATGAATATTTCTCCTTTCTTTCCATCACCTGTTACAGTTGATCCTGCCCTTTCTGCCTAAACTTGAGCTACTTGTCAATGTTATTTATCTCTCTGTTCCAATCAAAGTGATGATATCACAAGTACTTTATAGTTTAAAATCAACAAATAAAAACAAAAAACAAAGTAAATAACAAATAAATAAAACAAAAAACAAAGTAAAATAACTTCCAACAGCTTTGGGCATATTAATTTCTTCTCTTAAGATTCTCAGAGAAAATCTCAGTAGCTGAGTTTTCTCAGCTGCTCTGACCTAATTTCTCTATCCCTCACTCACTTGCCTGTGTTTAGAGCTGGCATCTCTATTTCTGTTCTTTGATTTTTCATCGGCAGTTAGAGGGCAAGTCAAAAATGCTATCTGCCTTCCAAGCCGATTATGCAAACTGAGCAGGATGACTGTAAAATGCTGTATTATTACTTAATGTGTTTTAAAATATTTCCCAAAGTGCCTGGCATAGAACTGGACACATGGTGGACCCGTTCCCCCAATAAACTTGTAGAACTGAAATGATTCACATAACTTATGTCCTGATGAGTCTGGCTGTCGAGATGACATCCTACCCCATAGATACTTTCTTTTATATCATAATCCATTTCGTAACATTACAAAGCAGTTTTCACACCATGTTCAGGATATTTAACACAGCAGTTTATCGACTTTGGTTTTATTTTCTGATCAAATTGGGACCCTTTGGACTATAAATTGGGTTATAAATTTTATACCTATTCCAAAATGGCATTATTCTCATGTCCTAAATCATTTAAATGTATAAGCTAGTCTTTCTTCTGAAAGATCATGACTATACATAATTTGAGGAATTTACTTTGTAATTTCTACCAAAACTCAAGAAAACTAATTGACTTTTTAAGGTTTTAATACGGCCTTAGTTTGAAAGAGTTTACAATCAGACTTTCTTATGGAAATAAGAAAGCATTGAGCTGTTTTTATTCATTAAACATTGTAGAATGTTTCTACAGTCAGAGGCAGGGCATTGATTTTTTGCAGTGTTTTCTGTTCCTTATGAGTTTATATATTCAGTGCCTTCTACTGTGTAGTAGGTTCTCATTAAATGTTTGCAGAACATGTGCAAGATCATATAGATGAAATCTTGCCAGGGTCCTATCCTGTGGGCAGAGTCCTTTAAGAACTGTGGAGCTGGCAGTGATAAGGTGAAGAAAAGTAAAGTTAGAAGAGGGAGTGGTAAAATGAAAGGACATGTAGAAAAGAGTTTTCAAAGGTGGGAAACACAGACGTCCATCTCCAGTGTATGGGGTCCAGTGGATGGCCCTGAGTGTTTGTTCCACTCAGCTTTTATTGAAGGCTATTCTCATTTAGGTCAGAGGATAAGCTGAGGAAGGGAACAAAAGCATCGGCAGTTTCTCTGAGTAAGCCTGTCAGCTCTTATTCCATCTATAATCATTAACTTTAAGGGTCTGAGCAGCCTTGAGAAATCCAAAACCTGAGCCTTCTGTGGGGACAGCCTCCTGTCTGTGGTCACGCCCACAGGTCAGATACCTTGGGGGGGGGGTGTTAATCCTCACTAGTTCACTGTGGAGTAGATGCCCAGACAGCGCCAGTTTTCTGAAGAATCAGTGGGAATGAGGAATTTCTATTATCTCCAACCCAGAAGCATCTTCCTCTGTTATAAGGGTACACAAGCCTTCCTGCTCCTATTTCAGGGCTTCATTGTGTTCCTTGATCTCTGCCCTAGCCAAATACAAACCCCCACAATGGGTATTTGTTTTGACTATTGACTGGGCAGAGGATGGCCTGGTTAATGTTTCTTGCCAGGCTTTGCCATAGCCTCCTCTAAGCCACTGTTTCTTCAGAGTGTTTACAGACCTGGCAGGGATGTTTGCAAGCTGTATCCCTAACAGGCTAGGCTTCTAGGAAAAGCAAGAACTGCTCAGATAAGGAATAAAAAAAAATAGTGGTTGGCTTAAAAGTAAACTAGCTAAACTGTTTTTGTTCCACCTTGCTCACCTTATTTCTCTGTCTTTTCTTTTTTCTGGGGGTGTTTTCCCTTGGCAAGAATGGGGTCTTGGTCCTCATTCTGCCTGAAAAATCTTTCACGTGCATACTCATTTTCTGTTTATTCTGCTTGGTTCTATGATTTATGAGTTTAAAATGAATCTGCAGGAAAAGAATATTCTAACATTCTTCAAAGTGAGGTTCATTGAACACTGGTTTTATAAGAAATTGATAGGTGGCACTAAAATAATTTGAAAAGTTCCATGGAAAATATTAATAGGACTTCTCATGGCTTTAATTCATGTATGCTGATCAATGTTATTATTCTCTAGTATAATTTGTAATATTATCCAAATTTACTTAATCCCAGCATTATTAGGGTTCTTGGTTTAAAGGACAAAAACACAACTTAAAATAGCTTCACTTAAAAATGGTTATGTGACTAAAATACCCATAGGTAGATTGGCTTCAGGCAGGCATGGCCACATAGAGGTACTCAAAGAGGTCATCAGGGCAAAATTTCATTAGATTGGAGGAACAAGTTCAAGAGATTGATCATACAACAGAGTGGCTATAATTAATACCAATGTGTTAGGCATTTGAAGATCACTATGAGGAGATATTAAGTGTTCTCACTACAAAAACGGTAAAGTTTGTGAGGTAATGCTTATGATAATTAATTCAATTTAGCTATTCTACAATGCATATATATTTCAAAACATCTCCTATGACATAAATATATATGATTTTTATTTTTCAATTAAAAAAGAAAAATGGTCATCAGGGGTCAGTTTTGTCATCCACTTTCAGCTGAGGTGAGTTTATCATCAAACTGGATCTCCCAGTGAGAAGATTACTACTGTAGCTTTAGTCTTATATGGTATCAAGTTAGCAACCACAGATCAAGGACAGAAGCTCTTCATTGGTAGTACAAAAACATTCCACTTGTATATAAATACCTCTGAAAAAGAATCTTTTTTGTTTTGATTCCAAATATATTTGCAGCTGTTAGAACAACCCCTGTTTGTAGTTAGTGTTTAATACATCAAAGTTCATTTACTTTGCTTAGCCACATTTCTGAACCAACTGCTATAAACAGGAGGATGGAATGCTCCATACAGCCAAATTGGACTATGAGGACTGACAGTTAAGTGTGTGAACATGCCACCATGTGCTTATGTTGGCAGCACTATACAAACAACTCAGTAAGGTTTCATAACCTTGGTATATCAGTGTCTCACAGCTATGTTCATGTCAACATGTGGTGGTGTCTTGCTGAGTGATGTTCATTATTGTCCTTGCATGTTTTTTTTCTGTTGTAAGAATGTCAGAGCTTGAATTAGAGCAATGAACAGATATAAACTTTCTCATTAAACTTGGCGAGAGTGGACGTGAAATAAGGGACACGTTAGTCCCTTTCTACCATGAAGAAAATGGCAATGTACAAACATTTTTCTGAGAGAAGAGAAAGCATCACTGATGAAGAGGATTCAGGACAGCCAGGAATAAGCACAGCTGACAAAAACATCTCAAGAATTCATTGAATTGTGTATCAAAATTGTTGGCTAATTGTGAAAAGCATAGTAGACCAAATAAACATTGAAAGAGAAACAGGAAAATCTTAACTAAAAATCTTGGCATGAGAAAGATGTGGCTTTTGCATAATGACAATGCACCAGCTCACATGGCACTGTTTATGAGGGAGTTTTTAGCCAGTAAACAAATAACTGTATTGGAATGCCATCCCTAGTCACCTGATCTGGCCCCAAATGACTTTTTTCCTTACCAGAAAATAAAGAAAACACTGAAAGACATTTTGTTGACATTCAGGACATCAAGGGTAATGCAATAAGAATTCTAATGGCCCATTCCAGACAAACATATCCAAATTTCTTTGAAGGGTATACCGGTGCTTGTGTTGGTGCATAGCTAACCAAGGGGAGTACTTGACTGTAGTGATTTTCAGCAATGGGGTATGTAGCACTTTCTTTTAGGATAAGTTCATGAACTTAATTGTCAGACCTTGTATTTCTAGTTCTGGAGTTGAGGAAAAAAAGGGGTTTGACCCACCTGAGCCATAGGAACTGAGAATGGAGGAGAGAAAGGAAAAGAAAGGAAAGAGAAAAGAAAGGAAGGAAGGGTGGAAGAAAGGAAAAAAGAAAACGTAAAGAAAGATGAGAAGAAAAAGAAAGAACTCAATGTTGATATGTTAATGGAAAGGTTTCTTTTCTTATTTTACCAATGTAATTCTGGTAATCAATATCATGCACAGATAATATGTCTTAGTGTCAGACCCTAGAATCTGATTTGACCCTACTTATAATTTAATAAACTATCTTATTGTTTCATGCATGATGGCGGAAGACATGAGACTCCTTTGTCAGAGGCAAAGAACTTTAATACTCATGACATAGCAAGCAGCATGACTTTTGGTGTATTTTCATAAATTGCCCTTGCCCTATCTCCCATGTAACGGTGCAGAGGGGCAGATGGATGCTTCACACCCAGGGAGCTCTCATTATACCTGAAGAATAATAACATGGAGAAATTCAATACTTTATAGCAAGCAGCAAGCAAATCTGCCCTTTGGTGGGGAGAGAGTTATCTCTTTTTCTCCAGGCTGCTTCACAGAAGACAACCCTGAGAAAAGGCCCTGTGTAAAGAGCAGTGGTGGCTTTTAGTTCTGGTACTCCCCACAGGATGGGGAGGCTCCCAACATGGGACTGCCTCCCAACACTTAGCTTGAAAATATTATTTTTATACCATTGCATCCAGGGAAGAGGACAAACGGAAAATTTTAGAGTTGGCAGGGCCTTGTAGCATTTCTCAAGCCATGTCACACAAAAAATTATCAGGGGCGTATTTTCAAGTTCAGAAAAAGTATGCAAATGGTCTGGGGACATTGGGGTTTACAGAAAAAAGAAAAAAAATATCTTTACCATTTACGATTTCAGAACATGATTTCTTTGGTGTGAAAAAGAGGATAAATGAGATTATTTGGGCTTTCAGGGAGAACACTTAGCTGTGCTTGCTTTTAATACATTTGATTTCCAATCATTAAGAAATTTCTCAACATGCTTTGTGAAGAGTCTTTATGAAAATGAAGAGCCCAAAAGGTCCGCAGTGGGCTGTGTTCTAAATGTGGCCTCTGTGGTTGCTTGGCAGTTTATCAAAAGCCACATTAATCCTCATAAATAGTGCTCGATTGTCAAAAGACGGGGCCGCCTTGTTTTTAGCCTTGCAGATTGAGCCACGCTTATTATTTTTCTTGACTTCTGGTACATAGGCTGCATGATTACCAAGTGATCTTGTGTAAACAAGAGGCTGTTTTGTACCGATAAATGGATTCCCACTGTTGCCCAAGCCCCTAGGAGTCTGCATTAAAAACAAGTTGAGATGCAGAACAGAACACAGCATTTATTTTAACAGCAGGCACTTATCATTGGTGACATTACCTGATAATCTAAAGCATTATGACTTTTGAGCAAAATTTGGTTCGTAAAGACATACAAGGAGATAAACCAGGGCTACTAATAGAAATTGCAAGAAATGCTTTGAATGGAATAATCTTACCTACATTCATCACCCAGCTAGCTCTCTCCTCCCACTGAAATGAGACAAGGTAAATCTACAGCTCCCATTAATGCTAATAGCAGCTTCAGAAGCAAATCCCTTGTTTGTCCACAGGAGAGGACAGCTGCCCCCTCTTGTTTCAATATGCTGCAAACCTGTGACAGTCTGAGTTAATTGGTGGGAACTTAGAATACGAGCAATTTACAGTCAATCTTTTTAAATGGTGGCCAGTGCGATTGTTGACGATAGCAACTACTGGCTACAAAGCAATGACTTTTCTTCTTGGAGTGCTGCTTTGCAGCAGTTGGGACTGAGACTCCACTTCCTGACCCTTGCTTATCTGTTTGTACCATTTCTGTTTCTGTCACCAGCTGGTCAGGATGCACCTAGGTAAGCCAAGAAGGCAGGCCGTAGACAAGGCATACTGACACGGAGTCGCTGTTTCACAGCAAAATGCACCTGAGACGTTAGAAGTAAATGTAACCATTTATCTACTCCATGAAGTTGGGCAGGTAGCTTAAGAGTTCTGCACCCCAATTTCATCATCTGGATTCTTAACTTTCCTAATATTTCACTCATAGCATTTTTCTCTTTGGTTAAATGAGATAATGTGGTTACAACAATAAGGAGTAAAACATGTAGGCGCTTCTACTCAATCGTATTGACCAATGATTGCTAGAAAGAAGCTGAGCCTCCAGGAACCTGATGTCTGCTAGGCCCAAATTGCCCGAATAAAATCATTCTGCATAATGATGGAGAGAGGGAGGGACTTGCCCTTCTCACTGAAGAATCTGGAAGGTGGAAGGAGTGGAAACAGACGCTGAGGCCTGACTGATGGAGGAATGATTAGAGACAGAGCCCCGTTCACAGGGACATTGGAGAAAGGAAGTGGCCAAAAAAAGAGTATTGTGGGATGTACAGGTGTGGATCTGATACACGGCCCTTCATCTATCCTTGTTACATAGTCAGTAAAATCTCCACCATTCACCAGGGCTTTACATAGGGACCTGGCTAGAGGACACAAAGTCTTGGTGCTGGGCAAAGCGTGAAAAAAATATAAGATTCTGATGGCCACAAGATGTTATAATAGAAAATTTTGGCTGAGACACCTAGGAAAAAAAAAAAGATAAGAAATTGCTAATGAGAGGCGAGACCCAAACTCAGGCGTTCAAAGCATGATAGCAGGCAGGAAGGCTCTGAACTTGTAGGAAGAAAATGGAAGAAGGAAGCCACAAAGGATGTTGATTCTTTCAGTGGGGAGGACGTTTCAGGAGGAAGTTATGCTTTGAGCCTTGCTCTATCCCATCCCTTCCAGGGGCACTAGTGTAGTGGGTGTCCCCCACTTTGAGGTCTGGTGTGGAGGTAGCTCCACAGAACCAGGTAGAGAGGCTGACATGCCTTCCTCACAGGTGACGTACACTTTGTGTTGGGACAGAGAAGTCGGTGGGGCCTGCACCCAAGGAGAAGTGAGCATGTGCTCAAAGATCGCTGTATTAGAGAAGTTATAACAGCCCCTTTGACACAAGAGCAAGGGATGTGTGAGCACTTCCCTTCACGTGGGCCTGGCGAGAGAAAGACTTGGCCTGGAACTATTTCCAAAACTGTCCAAGGAAGTTTCTGATCTTATTTCCTTTACTTCTTCCCCCTCTTTACTATTTGAATTAAAGGGGAGGTCCAAGGAAACCCTCCCGGGGGAAGGTGCTCATTTTCCCATGGTGAGAATCTGAGTTGAGTGTATTTGCAAAGAAAGAGAGGCATCGAGAATAGCCACCACTTCAAGAGGAGCATCGCCGCAGTCCCTGGGGCTTTGGTTAAACAGGATGGAGGTTCCAAGAGCAGGAGAGCCTGGGAAACGGAGCTGACCTTCTCCTTCTGCCGTGCCCGAGTGTACAAAGCCAGCTCAGGATGGTGATAGGCAGAAGCCAACGAAGGACTTTCTGATCATATTTCCTTTACTTCTTCCCCCTCTTCATTTCTCTCCCTTGGCTAGTAGGGTGCACACCAATAGTTTGCAAGTGGGTGCAGAAATGTATGGAGGGAGAGAGCAGAGGCTGACGACACCCACTTCCCAGAGGGCACCCAGCCCACCAGTGTACCAGGCCCTCAAGAGAGAACACTGCAGAGCTCTGATGTTGAACTGGGACTCAGGGCTCGGCCTTGGAATCTTCAATATTTGTATTGACACTGTGTTTTATGACTTAAAGTCCAACTGTCAAATTCTGTAAGATCTTAGAATGAGCAGAAAAGCCATGGGGCCAGCAATGGTTCTCAAAGCTTAGTTCTGGGGAAGCACTGGCTGGCAGCATCAGCAGGAAACACATCAGGAATGCAAACTCCCAGCTCCAGCCAGGCCTCCCAAGGCAGAAACCTGGGGAGGGACCCAGAAAGTCCTCCAGGTGATTCGACCAAGTTTGGGAACAAAATTTTAAACCAGAGGAGAGAAGAAAGCCCCAGCTTTACATTTGCTGCTTCTATCCTGCTAAGGAGAAGATACAAAGAAAGGACAAGTAACACAATCTGTACTCTGTGAAATGACCACTTGGCAGTTATAACTCGAGAAGGAAATGAAACAATAATTTTTCATGACGCATTTTGACTGTCAAACCTATTTTTTTGCAGGGACATCTGCTTGAACTTCCTGGGTGACAAACCACCAGGTAGGGGTGATCACTACCTCCTCTTGGCAGGATGGGCAACTGTACAGAAACCCGGGCCACAGAGTGGAGGACAAGCCTCCATGATCCCCTCTGCGGCCATCACCCATGGGCTCCTGAAATGGATGTTTGACAGCTAGACCTCAGCAGGTTATCCAAAAGCAATATCCCACTTTGGCAAAGATATCTTGCTATTTTATTATCACCATGTTGTACAGGGAACAAAACTTATGAAAAACACTTTTAAGAATAAAATCGAACTACTCTTCCAAATTAAAAAAGAATAGGAACTAGCTGTTAGTATGTCAAAAAATATGAATAAATGAGGAACAGATTTTCAAGCCTGAACATTGTGCCAACTCCATGTCATTTGCTAAATAAAAATACATGTTGCTTCACAGAGGTGTTATCAGGTGACATGAATTATAATGTTTGTAGAAAAGTAAGAACCCAAACCAAATAATCCTAAACTCTTAAAAAATGAGGTCTGATATAATATTAAACACATTTAGAATTAAATGTAAATTCAGAAGTAAATTTACTCGGGACAATGGTAAATTAATACAAAAATACTAATATTTTTAAGTGTAGCTTAAATATAAAAAATAGGCGGCAATCATAGTGTAACAAGATTTTGCATAATGTTCATATGTTCTCTGATACTTAGCTTGGGAATTTAGTGTCTGACCCCAGAGTTATTAATTTGTTTCAGTTTTCTTTCAACTCCTGAATTTTAAGGTGTTTATTTTATTCTTAAAATGTAATTTTCTTTTGGAAAAATTGTGGCTTTCTTTCAGATTTTCCCTTTGGATACATCTATGATTTGTGTGTGTGAAGAGAGAATATGAGAATTTAAGGTGGGGATAATCATTATTTAAAATTCATTTTGTGTAAAACTTCTCATGAAATACGAGTGTTCAGAAATAATTCTCTTGTTATTTCTATATATTGCATTCTTTTTTTCTAGCTAGATTTTAAACTCCATTTTTAATTTCCCCTGTTATTTAATGTGATGCAACAAATACAGTAAAAACTCAAGAAATGTTTATGTGATGTTTGGAGAAACTAGAAAAACACTCTTCACTAATGCCATCATCTGCCTATTAGAGTCTTTCTTGTGAGATCCTCAGAGACAGGTGATTGAATTAATTTGAATCAGAGTAAAGTAGCCTAGAAATGGCCTAATATCTTACAAGGAGTAAACAGTACAAATGTCCTTAGAAGGCAGTTGTTACAACTGCCATTTTTTTTTTTTCAGTAAGGTGCTTTTCTTTCTGAAGAATTGAAAGATTTTGAAAATTCTCTTTTAAAAAGTTCCATAAGAAAACACAATTTCCAACAAAATAGTATTCTTTGAGGTGTATGATATTCCTTTAACAAATATGTATACAGTCCTGTGATTTGAATTTATCCTATGAGATCTGGCATGGTAGGTTTATGGACAACACAATCCTGCAGATCTAGTCAACTTCTAAAACATAGTTGGCTTAACGGTCTCTAGTTCCTCAGTCAGGAAAGGAGCCATAATAACATTTCATGATGTGTGGAGGAAGTAGCCCAGTTGAGCTTACTGGTGGAGCTCTCTGGCTGCCTCAGAGGAAAGGCTCTGTAACCATTGTGGTGGCTGTTTTTCTCTGAGCTTGTGAATTGAGAGGTTGACCTAACAACAATCTGAATAGCAAAGCATGTTTTTTCTTAGTGCCCATTTTCCTGCAAAAGCATATTTTTGATTGGACTGCAGTTGAAAGCATAATTAAATGTTACACAGACTCTCGGAACTTTAAACCATTCTCTTTTTCCTTTTTAATTTGACAACACAAACAAGCCTCATGTTTCGTTTTGCTGGCTCCAGATGTCCATTGTGAATGTAAATGATGAGCCAGAAGAGCTGATGCTTCCACAGAACCGACATTCAGAGTAAAACTGAATCGCTGCACATCCTGCAGGTGCCTCTGCCGAGGGAATCTTTTCACTCTGAGGACATTTAGCAGATAGAATATACAGCTGGTCAAAGAAAGCCTTTAGGCTATTTCAAAATTTCTATACAAAATAAAATGCTTCATAAAGTCTGCTTGAAAGTGGAATTTTATAAAATACGGTTATATGCACTCTTTCATTTTTATTCCAATAATTCCAGGCTTTTTTCAAGGCTGAAAGTACTATTTTTAAGATTTGATAAACTCCAATATTTGGATTTCTGATGGAGAGAACTTTCCGCTTGGCACTTAATTTGGACGTTGTATTCAAGTTAACAAAAAAAATTACAATGATTCTTTTACTTTGTCATAATTACTTCATGAAACTTAATTATTTTGAAATTTCCAAGTTCTCTTATTAGCCACACATATGTGCCAAAGCCTTTCCAAGAAAATCTAATAAGGACCTCCTATGAAGATGGCCTTGAAGGCTGAGTGGGGAGAGAGCTGTTTGAGCCCTTAGCATTTGCACTATAGCTCACCATCTAATTTTGTGAACCAAGTTTTGAGATTTGGGAAAATCTGTGACTGAGTCTAAATCATCTGCTGAAGTATTGTGACTTGAGCCTTTGGAATGAGAAAAAGTAACTTGAGAGTTTTCCTCCCTACCTTTCCTCGGTATGATTATCCTGCCTGTGTCTGCCCACTTTTTCCTGGGATGACCCAACCGGATTCTTCTTCCTTCAAAGATCTCTGCATTTTGAAGTGGTTTTCCTCCTTTCCAGCTCTCTGTTAAAGCACTGATTCTCTCAGCACAGCTGACCAGAGCACGAAGAAAACAAACAGATGCTGTTAATTCATGCTAAGAAGAGAAAGTCGGCTAGCCTCCATGGGGGTATTCACTTCATAGAAGAGGACGCTTGAGAAGCTAAATTTATCTCTAGTTCCCAGAAAAGAATTCCACCTGTGCAGAGGAAATGTGGACTTTTGTATTTTTCATCAGGATTTGAATCATAATAGATCAGACACGAGATATGCAAAGTCACGTTATGCTGACTGGAAAAAAATAGATTGAACTATGAATGATTAATGCATCTAAGGGAAAAAGGTCTCAGTCAGAGATTGGTCACTCTGGGGAGTCAGTCTTGGAAAGGACACAAAGACACACTTTGGAAAGGTCTAGTCTAACTCAGTTCAGAGAATAGAGTCTTCGATAATAGAGTGTGTAGTAAACTTCCTTTACCATAACATCTATTTTACATTCAACTTAAACATTTCATTTATCTAATTCTTTCTCTGTTCTTTTTCCAAGTTTCCTAAGCTCTCTTCTGGTTATTTTTTCATTCCTAGGTAGTTCTATCTACAGAGAAGGAATATGCTGGTCACATAGGCTTGAAGAATTCAGGCCCCATGATAGCTTTTTTTAAACTACTTTATTTTTTAATAGTCGGTTAGGGTCAGAGAAACAGAACCACTAGGACTTTGTCTAGTTTGCATCACATGCAATTGTGAGAGATGAATCAAGTGCCTCTGTAGGCTTGCGCTCTTTGTGTCTGTTCCCGAGCTCAAAGTCTGCAGGACAGGTAGTCAAGAAAGGAAGACAATTGTGGAATGGGGAGAGCAAGGGAAACCAGAATGAACTGGTGCAAGATGGAGTCCCTGAGGATGGACTAGAAGCAGGGTCTCATATTACTGCCAATGTTGGTGGCCATCAGAAAATAAAAAAACAAAACAAAATAAAAAAAAAAAACTGATGCCATTTGATATAGAGTTGAGCAGATGCTCGGGCCAGAGAGACAGAGAACTTGAAGGGCAATTGAAGGTAAAGGGAGCAGCTGTGGGGCTAGCCGTTGCCCCGTGTCAGTCTAGGGTCAGCTGAAGTGTCAATCAGCACAAGCTGGAACAGCACCAGGAGCTCCAGCTCCCACCTGAGTATAAAAGCAATATGGCTGCTGCTTCAAAACCACCTTCCATAACTCATGAAAAAAGGTTCTTCTGGCCCATATGGAAGACAATTACAGGAAATGTGTTCCAACTCAGCTAAATTGCCTTGGTTCAAATACTTTACACGGGATAATAACACAACAAAATATGAACACAATATGTTATTATCCAATTCTGGTTTTCAATATCCTCTTCATAAACTTGTTAATAAGAATCTGGCCGTGAGAGATGGATCTACTCTTGATGCGCTGACAAAATAAGGGAGCTGGCTGAGGACCAAAGCCTGGTGAGACGTTTATCCTACAAAGCTAATGAGCAACAGCCTGCAAAACCTCTTATTAGGCAGCCTCCTTCATGTCCTCAGGCAGTGCTCGGGCCTTCTCTCCTCATGCTTCTCGCATTGGCTTGGGAATCCTCCCTTCTTATATGAATTTCAATTCCTTGAGTGCCACAAATCTTCCTCAGAGGTTTCCACGGGCAGTGATTTCACTTTGGTATCCAGGAGGTGAGAATAACAATTTTTTTCTGTACCTACCTTTTTCTTTTGCTCTGATAATTATCAAGAGTTCTTCCATCATCCACCCTTACACTTTTTCTATCAAACTGCTCTAGTCACCCAGATATCCAAATATTCTATGTAGCTATAGATACTCTTTGCTGGATATGTTGTCATAAATGATTTTCCTAATTCTCACAGCACCCTCTCAGGCCCATTGGAGGACATTGGTTCCATAAGCCTTCAGAACTGGAGTTATTATATTCAGATTTGGCCCAAATATGAGGCTAAACTTGGCTGTATTTACAGGCAGACATTACACCCCAGTGAGTGATTTCAAGTGGAGCATGGGGTCCAGTTGAGGAGGCAAGAGAGTATTGATGAACCAATATCGCCACATTTTAAACAACCTCTTTTCCAGAAGTAGATTATTTATGGAAAATGTGAATGACAATCTATTCACCTGGAAGTTCTCCCACCTTCCACAGTCTTCTTTCTCTAGTGGTTTGCAGTAAGCTACTATAGTTAACAAAATACTAGAAGGAAAACATTTATAAATCGGCTTACTTTTGAAAGGATGACTTATATAGATGTAGAGGTTATTTTTTCCCACATGTAATTCTTTTGGGCCATAATTATCCAAAAGTTCAGAAGCTACGTTATCTTGTCAAGTGTGCTGTATTTCAGCATTATCTGCTATCTCTGGTGTTCTGACACCAGGCTGTCAGTGACATCAGATGAAGGATGAATACCCCAGACGATGACTTGAAGTGCTGATGAAAGCCAGGTGTCAGGATGCACCCACGTGCCAATCGAGGGTCAGGAAGGAGAAAAAGGGCCGCAGGTCTTGCAGGTGTGTGAGCTGTCTGCTGAGAGAGAAGACAGGGCAGATAGGTGGGAGCTCCAGGCGAGGGTCCCAGACGACTTCATCCTTTGCTTTAGTCAGGAGAAGCTAAGGCTTCTTGTTTAACTCAGCAATTTCTCCATGGCATGTAGCCTGAGGCTTCCGGTAGAATTAAGTGGGAGATTTCTGGGCAAAATGAAAGTGAGGAGCAGGACAGCTGCTAATAAGAAGCTACTGGTACAAACTTCACACTTTTGGAAAGAGGGGTTAGAACAATGCAATGCAGATCAGTCAGTGACCACGAACCCAGGGAGGGGTTCTTCCATTCCCCCCAATTTTTATTGTATCATTGGCTGTCTCTTTAAGAACCCCCCCTTCCCTTCCCACCTAGCCTCAGGTTTCTGGGAGTTGGCAGCAAGACAGTCAAATCACAGAGAGTAGGATTTGGGGGAGAGGAAATAATTGAAATGCTTACTTGCTTATTAGGCAATAAATTATGTCCTGGGATTGATGCCAGAGTGGTTTTGGAAGGGCCTATACGTATTGACCTCTGAAAAAAGTGGATTTATTATTGAACAGTCATTGTATGAAATCTTAACTAATGAGGGGCACGTCAAGGCGCCGCGGTGAGGCAGCTCCTGCGCACAGTTGCAGCAAGGTTGGATTCCGCTGACATCTGTCTGGCACAGTCACTGCTGCTTGGAACCTCCTGCTAATCAGAAGCTTGTCCAGGCCATTTCTCCCTACAGTACATCCTCCTCCACTGAATTGTAATGCAGATTAGGGGGAAGAGCTGCCCAAATTTAAAAGGCACTGTCAAGTGTAGTGGCAGTTGTCTACCCTGTGAGTGTTTCTAAAAGTGAATATGAATTTTTAAATCAAATGTTGTGCTGTAATCAGAGGGATGAGTGTTGAATTGAATGGCACATGTGTCTCTGTTCCAGGTCAAAAGGCACAGACCAAGAATATTTACCTCACTTTGTTAAAAAAAAAAAAAAGATTAAATTGTAACTATATCTATTGGATGAAATTCTTAACTAATGTCTATGACGAGCTGAGTTAGAAAAACCCCAAGTGTGTCGCTACGTAAAGGAACATTCCATTCCTTACAAATGAATTTGCCAATATTAATAAATCTCTGCAGACGGTTTAAAATGTATAATCTCATTTAATCTTTTTAACAACATTTTTGATGTAGGTAATGTATTTCTTCATTTTTCAAAAGTTGAAAAGTAGGGCCTCAACTAGGGGTGATTTGGAGCCCCAGGAGACATTGGGCAATGTCTGGAGACGTGTCTGGATGTCACAGCTGGGGAAGGGGGTGCTCCTGGCACTTGGTTGGTAGAGTCCAAGATACCGCTGAGCATCCTGCAACCAGTGCACAGGCCCACACAGAACTGAACACCAATGTCATTGCCAACAATGTCAGTGCTTCCTGAAGCTTAGAGGCCTCGCAGGGAGGCAGCAGTACTGGGATGTGGTAGAAGCCGGAGTCCAACCCAGGATTCTGTGGCCCTCCAATGATGCGCTCATTGTAACATGCCCTCTTTCTCTCCCCACATCATGTGGCTTTAGACCAGAACAAAACATTGGGAACAGAAAAGTTTTATTTGTTTTTTAATGATTTCCTTTAGCACCTAGTGCAGGATGAGTTAGAACTTGCTGTGAACTCTGCGGAGCCAGCTCGACCTGTGGAATTACCTAGAGGAGCTGATACAGAAATCCATGGAAGGCAGTTATTTAATAGCGTTGTTAAATGTCGCATCATAAGAGATAAGCCCCTCCAAGGCAGGGGGTTTGTTGTATTCAATCACAGGTCTAAAGCACGGAGAACAGTGGCTGGCACATGGTATGTGCCTTGTTGGGGTTAACAGAAAAGAAAGAAATAAATAAAAGGAAGGCATGAAGAAAAAGTTTAATCTTAGAAAAGGAGTTTCTCTAAATCCTTAAACTTGGGACCTTTGGAAATTGTCTTAATTTTGCAAATGCACTGGACATGCATTTTCACATACAGAACACAGAATAAGTAGCTTGCATCTTAATGGCTTGAAGGAATTCCATCAGCTTTCAGATGTTTCTGTTTTTGTAAGGACACTCACAGTAAATTCAGTGGAATTCACTTTTACATTAATGAGGACTTGCAATGTGCCCAGCACTGGGCTGGATTTGTTGATAGTACGTATTTAGAAGCCTAAAATATCTTTCAGCTCAGGGCTGTGTCGTTCTTGCATCCGTAGGTATTGCGATTGGCATGATTTGTGGCCAGTTGAAATGTCTTGCCAGTTAAAATTTTCACCAATCCCTGGCCTCAGGAATTTTTATCAACAGAAGTTCATTCCTTCAGATTCTTTAAAGAACTCTCAGTTCAAAATGCGCATGCTTGTTATTTTGATCTTTCTGCAAGCCTAGTAAGGTGATTTGTTTCTCATATTTGTTTAGATAGGAAATGTGGCCAGGAACAGGGCACACAGAAGGTAGGTTTAAAAGGTGAAAGGAGAAAGGGGAAGGAAGGAGGTTAGAGGGGATGGCGGCCCTGGCAGGCAGTTAGTTAATGGTGGAAGAAAGGAGTGGGGCTCCTTGTCTGTATGGCGGAACTAAATACCATCACCAGGGGGGTTCCCCAAACAGATTCTGCCTTCAGCTTCTATTTGACCTGACCTAATCACATTGGAGGGAGGGATGAGGTTTATCATGTTTCTATGTGCAAAGCTACATAATTCATTCTAGTAATGGAATATATCTCGGCATTCATTCATTCAGAAAAATGGACCTTAACATGGGGCCTGTAGACTCCTGGGGATTCGCTAAAACACTTTCAGAAGGTTTCAAGATCAAACTATCTTTCTAACAATATTAGAACATTGTATTTTTTTCCCTCTCTCGTTTTTACTCTAGGGTTGAGTAGAGCTTTTCAGAGGCTACATGATGTGTGGTGATGTCATCAGTCAGCTAATGGAATGTGTGCTTGTGCGTCCTAGCATTTTAAAAGCTTTTTAGCCTCAATTTCAGATATATATATATATATATACCCTACGTAAATGAAAGGTCTTTGAGTCTTCAATAATTATTTTAAGAATGTGTAGTGACTCTGGGGACAAAAAACTTGAGAACTGTTAATTTTGGTTGGCTGCTTCTAAATGGAACGTCTCACTACTTGAGTCTCCTTGGCAGCTGTTGTTTTCACTTCGGCTAGCTTCCCTTTCCTTATTTCAGAACTCACAGGCTTAGATCCCCTAGGGAAAGGAAGGAAAAAATTTGTAAAAGTATTTTCTACCTTTAAAAGACTTTAAAATATAAAATTATATGAGAGGAAATGGACATTTTGTGGCCTTTTTCAACATGAATCTTTTGCATCTTTAATTAGCTTATGCTATAGAATAGTGTGAGAAACGAGCTGAATAGGTAACATACTTTAATGTCCAGCTCACAGGAAGGTGACAAGAATCTCAGTCCTTCAAACAATCAGGGGAAGAATGACTTTCCTATCTCTTACTAAGAGTTGTAAAAATTGAACACAGTGGCTCAGTGCCTGTGGCTCAAGTGGCTAAGGTGCCAGCCACATACACCTAAGGTGGCAGGTTCGAATCCAGCCCGGACCGCCAAACAACAATGACAGCTGCAACCAAAAAATAGCCAGGCATTGTGGCGGGCACCTGTGGTCCCAGCTACTCAGGAGGCTGAGGCAGGAGACTCACTTGAGCCCAGGAGTTGGAGGTTGCTGTGAGCTGTGAAGCCACAGCCCTCTACCCAGGGGGATAGCTTGAGGCTCTGTCTCAAAAAAAAAAAAAAAAGAAAGAAAATTGAACACAGTTGTGAAAATTCCTCTGGTTGGCTCTATGAACCCCAATAAGAAGAGTTACGGCTAAGAATAAAGATGTAAATGACTCAAACTTAAGATGTCACTACCGAATGTGGGCGTCATATCTAGCTTTTACTAAGCAGTGTAGAAAAATCTGTATCCCGAACTATTTTTCTGTTCACAATAAAAATATCAGCAGATTCTGAGCAATCATCCTGAGGAAAACTTATCTTTATTTGGAAGGACACACACAATAGAATTTTCATGAATTATAGAGGAAATTAAGACTGTCAGACTATTACTTTTTGAATAATTTCAGTAATAGGTCTCTATTCTTCTGGGAGTGACGGAGACACTTTCGTAGACGAGGGGGCAATCATTTATGCAGATCACTTTGGAAAGGGGCATCTTCACAGTAAGACACCATAAATGTGGAAGTAGATAATGACTGTCCCCAAGAGGTGAACTAATTTTTCATCTCTTTGTTTTATCTGCATGCAACATGGAAGGCCTGCTGTATGCAATTATAGTTTTGAATTTAATTTTTGACTCATCCCTCACTTTTAAAGAAGGAAAACAGAACACGTCTTCACGGTATTGAATATTTGAGTGTATATTTATTAGGGTAATTAAGTGATAATGTGATGTAAAATAGGAAAAGATATCTTTATTTCTGTTTTTTTTTTTTGCTTGCTTTTCCTTCTATTCTTAGGATCTTGAATTTGAAAAATTAAAGTAATCAGACTCCTATATACTTGGCATATTATTACCATCAACTTTTGTAAAAGATATCTTTTATTCTTTTCACATAAGAGATATCTTTTATTGTTGCTTACCTCCTCAACTTTAATTCTCTTTCCCACAGAGCTATGGTTTGAATGTGTCCCCCTAAGTTCATGTGCTGGAAACTTAACCCTCAATGCAACTGTGTCAAGAAGTTGGACCTTTGAGAGATTGATGAGGGTTCTGCTTTTGTAAATTAATGCTGTTACTGCACTCTCTCGCCCTTCACCTTCCACCGTGGGATGGTGAAACGAGAAGGCCTCTGCTAGCTGCAGGCTCCTTGACCTTGTACCTCCCAGCCTCCCAAACAGTAAGAGATAAACCTCTGTTTTTATAAATTACTCAGAATCAGGTCTTCTGTTATAACAGCATGAAATGGATTATGACACAGCAATCCACCCTAATATGTTTGAGATGATATGTTTAAATCCTTGTCATATACATAATGTTGTTTTATGTGGGAGTTACTTTTAATTTACTTTGATGGTATTATGCTTTAAAGCTCATTTTATATCTTACTTTTTTAAATTAAATACTGTGTTTTAAGAAATCTATCCATGTTTAAATAAAACATGCTTATTGCTCCCAACTGTCTGGAAAAGACTCCATAAAATGAATCCCAACCCATCCCAGTTATTTCCTTCCTTAGTGAGGAGGACCAAATTCCACAGCACACTGGTAATTTTTTTGTCCTTTCATTCTGAATTTAAATTAACAGAGGCAAGGATTTGTGTCTGTTTTACTTACTTTTTTATCCCCAGCACACTCAAAAAGAGTTCCTGCTACACAGTAGGAATTTGGGAAATTGTTGTTGAATCCACAAACTTATTTGCATTTAGTTACAGTGTGTGAAACATACGGAAGAATTTAAACCAAAGCATTCACTTTTACAGAGAGTTCTTACCTGATTCCCTAGCCCAGATTAGGTCTTCCTGTTGGAGACTTCTCTGTGGAAGCACCGATCACAGTTGTAATCATCTCACTTGCTTGATTCACCATCCTGCTTTGCCCACTTACTGCTAACACAGACGAACACTGAACTTCGTTGTGCCTTTATTCGGCCATCTGGCAATCTCTGCCCTAGATTCCTGGGGGCATGTGATTCTCAAAGATGAGAAGCAGTGGTGGCAAGAAGGGTTGTTTTGGCCGTGGGACAGTCCTGAAATGTCCTTCCATCATCATTGAGGCAACTGGAGCATCAGCCCCAGCCTGCCCCAGTGCATGCTTAATGGCTACGTAAATGGCTTACTTCAAGTAGGTCCTTCAGTCCTTCCCCCACTGCCCTTTGTCCACCAACTGCTTCCGTCAACTGTTTCTACTGAGGCTGAGAAACATTGGTCCCTCAGTTCCCAAACGTCACCAACTAGGCATAGCGTAAGCTGTTCTCCATCTTTAGGCTACAGTTTTGAGTCTTTATCTTATAAGGCTATTCAAATGGAAGGAAGTTGAATGAGAGAAGGGGAGAGATCAGAAAAAAAGGGAAGAAGACATTCATAAGAAAGATTTTAGCACTGTTTTTAATATTAGCCTTATTAAAACACGGGCATGTCTTTCTTAATGACAGGGATATGTTCCGAGAAAGGTGTTGTTAGGCAATTTCGTCATTATGTGAACATCATAGTGTTTTTTCACAAACTTAGATAGTGTAGCTACTGCACTCCTAGGCTAGATGGTACAGCCCAGTGGTCCCCAATCACTCCGGCACCAGCTACTGGTTTCATGGAAGACAATTTTTCCACAGACTAGGGGTGGTGGCGGTTGTTATGAGAATGCCTCTGCTGATCTGACAGGAGGAGGAGCTCAGGCTGTGATGTGAGAGATGGGGAACAGCTGTACATAGAGATGAAGCTTCCCTAGCTGACCTGCTGCTTCTGGCCGGCACAGACTGGCACCCGTCCGAGGCCCCAGGGGTTGAGGGCTGTAGGCATAGCCTATTGCTCCTGCAAGTCTGTGCAGCATGTTACTGTACTGAGTCCTGTAGGCAATGGTAACACAATGGTAAATATTGTGTCTCAAAAGATCTAAACATAGAAAAGCATAGTAAAAATATGACGTGAAAGACAAAATATAATCCACCTGTTATCGGGCACTTATCATAAAGAAGCTTCCGGGACTGGAAATTGCTCTGAGCAAGTCAGTGAGTGAGCGATGAGCAAATGTGAAGGCCATGACTGCCCCGACCGTGTCTGCATGAACCTATCACTCAGGTTACACGAATGTATGGAGGAATGTTTTTTATTTAATAAAAAGTTAATCTTAGCTTATAGTAGCTTTTTTACTTCATAAACCTTTTTAGTTTATTTAAACTTTTGAGACTTCTATGGTAACACTTACCTTAAAATACAAACATATTGAACAGTTATACAAAAATACTTTTTATATAAACATATTGAACATAAATACAAAAATATTTTCTTTATATACTTACGTTATAAGCTATTTTCTGTTTTTAACATTTTTCAATTTTATTTTTTACTTTTAAACTTTTTGTTAAAAACTGAGACCAACATACACATTCACCTAGGCCTATACAGGTCCAGAACACTGACATCCACATCTTCTCCCAGTGGAAGGTCTTCAAGGGCAATAACACACACAAAACTGTCATCTCCTGTGATAGAAATGTCTTCTTCTAGAATATTTCCTGAAGGAGCTGCCTGAGGCTACTTTATACTTAATTTTTTTAAGTAGAAGGGACACAGTTTAAAATGAAGATATAAAGACATAATCAGTAACAGTTGTTTAATATCAGAATTAATACTGAACTATATGTAATTGTATGTGCTATACTTTTATCTGGCTGGTAGTGCAATAGGTTTACACAGTCATCACCACAAACACATGAGCAATGCATTATGATGGGGTGTTACGATGGCTACAGCATCACCAGGCAATAGGAATTTTTCAGCTTTATTATAACCATATGGGATGACTGTCATATATGCAGTCTGTCATTGGTTGAAACATGATAATGCAGTGCATAACTGTAGTACAAAAGTTATATTTGGAATGAATTATCAGTTGAATGATTCTCAAGACCCTTGTTTGCTATAGAAACCTGTATGGATTTATGCAACAGGAGAGTCTGACTCAATTTATGGCTAGAACCTAATCAATGAAGTAAAGTACTCAAGGAGGCTGAATGTAATTTTCTCTTCTCTCACTAACCTGTAATTTATTAAAAATAAATTCAAGATCCATATTGCTAAGTACTACTCATGACTACAGGGTTAATTATATAAACTTCAAACTATGGTAGAATCTTCATAGATAATTGAGTAACTGGCATCACATCTAATGTCAGAAGAAATATGCACACAAGACGACAATTTCTGTCAGGAGTATGTGAAAAATAGCGTTTAAACATTCATTCTCTAGTTTGAACACTAATTGGTCAGTAGTTGAACACAGACATTTGGAGGTATTGCTGACTTCATTGATTTAAGTATATCCTGACATGTAAAAAATGTAGAGAAAAAATAAAGGCGTATATTATAAACCAGGATTTGAAAATGTTGTTTTTTTGACAGCTCCATTAAGAATGAAATGTCAGTTTGGTAGCCCGTGCTTTTTAGGAATTAGTTTTACAGCAAACTGACATCCACTTTCAAGTAGAAATCAGGTAGTATCCGATACTTTTTCACACTGTACTCTTTTAAGTGTTATCAGATGAGGGGGT